>OVBX01002335.1:3273-20739 GCA_900406325.1 Erucastrum elatum | reverse complement strand
GGGGGGTTAAACTGATCATTTGAGTTTTCTCTTGATTTTTTTTTTGAAAGAGAGAAGAATGAGTTAACTGAGAGAGAACTATAGTATTTGCAAATTATATATCTCCCATTTAAATCGAATCGAACTAGTAATTAATATATCTAATCACATTTGCTGGGTCTAAAACAATTAATGTACTTCATGACTATAAATATACTAAAGATACTGAAGAGTTGTTTTCTATAAAAAAATAGATTAAGATTGTTGTAATGTCAAATAACTATTTGCGTATCCACATCTATATTTCTAAATTAGCACATCTATAAATATAAAAGTCTTATTAAGAAATATAATGAAAATGCAAAAGGAAGAGACGTTTCAGAAAAATGTTTTTTCTTTTTTTTTTTAAATTGAGTAAAATGTCAAACGAAAGTAGACGAGAGTTCCTACATAACTAGGGACCTCTACATTAAATGAAACCAACAGCCAACAAACTACGCCCTTTCCTCTAAATCGCATTCACATTCATAACATAAACTTTCCTCGTCTATATAAACACTCACTCCCCCAACTCTCTCTATCACTCATCACTACACACTTCTCATTTTGCAAACAATCTAAAAGCCCCGAAAATTAAGAAAAATAGCTGGTCCAATGAAGTTGGCATGCTTGGTCTTGGCCTGCATTATTGTGGCCGGTCCAATCACAACGAACGCGGCTCTGAGCTGTGGAACCGTTAACAGTAACTTGGCAGCATGCATTGGCTACTTGACCCAAAATGCGCCCCTCCCCAGAGGTTGCTGCACCGGCGTTACTAGTCTGAACAACATGGCCCGTACAACCCCCGACCGTCAGCAAGCTTGTCGTTGCCTTGTAGGAGCCGCTAACTCCTTCCCTAGTCTCAACGCTGCCCGTGCTGCTGGACTTCCTAAGGCATGTGGAGTCAATATTCCTTACAAAATCAGCAAAAGCACCAACTGCAACAGGTATGTCATAATCTCTGATATATATGAAAATTAAAGGATATTTTAGAACAAATATATAACAAACATCATTATGATTATTCACATTTTATGATTATTTTATTAATGTTATATAAAAAGTATAAGTTTTGTATTGACTGTTTACTTCTCTGTTTAACCAGGAAGTCCAAGTTTTGAGTCTTATACTGGTGAATATTAACGGTGTAACGTTTATTTGTTTGTGGTTGCAGTGTTAGATGAGCGGCGGTCAGATGAAGGAACTCAAGCGGACGTACGAATCTAATATAATGTATGAGAGAGTACTAAATAAGATGTTTGAATGGTTGTTTTTCTAGTGTTTTAAAATTTCATGGCTTCTCTTCTGTTGTATCGTTCCTTTACTTTGGTCGTATGTACTATTTTCGCAATCAACGTACGTTATATGAAGTTCAGATCCAAGGTTTACGTTATTCTATATTCTTAATTACTAAAACAAAGCTTAATTAGTTCTTCTTCAATAAAAACAAAGTTTAATTAGTTTCACCGATTAAGAAAAAGAAATTGGTTTGACAAAAGAAAATTTGGTTTCACCGATATGAAAAAGTAATCACTAAATATAAACAAAAATAAAGCAATCACTGATTCGCAATGCAGTTGGGAAGGAACTGAGCATTTTAATTTTAAGGAAAACGAAGTAACGGGACATTCTTCAAGTAGTTTACTTGTCTATACTTGAGAATTAATACAGTTGAGAGAATGATGGTTAGAGAAATCGTGACAACTCTTGAAAAATTACGGCCCTACCATTGTTGACAAAAAAATGGCCCTACCATTTTTGTCGTCAACTAGGGACGTAGTAAAAATATGTGGTGTCTATTTTAAAAATCTGACCTAGATACAAAATTTAGAATATGAATGTATGGAATGGGTTATTCCATTTACTTCCTTAAAAAAATACATCAATTACAAGGAAAGATCATTCATAAAGCATTTTTAATATTTTTTTGGAATCAAAGAGAACAATTTCTTTGTAAAATTATTCAGCAACTTAAACGGTAAGGAACATGTGGAATAAATGAAATGCATAATTTTATTTTTAATTTAATTAATAAATACATTTTATTTCTATTCCATTCCATTTAATTTCATTCTTTTAGTTCCTAATATTCCTGTAAATGATCTCCAATTACACCCTTAGTTACACCCTTAGTTACACCCACAACCAAATATAATGGATATTAAGTATAAGATTTCTATTAAAAGTTTTTTTTAGAGATTTCTATTGATCTTTTCTTTTTATCTTTTCAACCTTGATCCTTTTTTCAAATAATCTTTCAAAATGGATGCATACGGGGTCCAAAAATGTAACACATTTGATTGCCTTCTTAGTGTTAACGGCTAGTTTACAGTGTTTTTTTCCCCTGGGAATGGTACTTAAATAAGAATATACGGAAATTCACAATTTCAAGGAAACTCAATTTTACAACAACAAAATTGGCAAACTGTTAGAAAATGGGCAAACTATGTGTTGCTAAATATTTCTTTGCTTAAATGGTCGTAAAGGTTAATCAACGTTGATAGAAGGGGAAAATGTATTTTTGTTTCAATTTTCAAATTAAAATTAAATAAAATGTCAATCAAAACAGATGAGAGGTAACTGGTACTACTACACAATTAGGTACTCTACATTAAATGTAACCAACGGCCAACCAACTAATCCTTTCTTCTAATAGCATTCACATTCTCATAACATAAGCTTTCATTCTCTATATAAGCACTCCCTCCCTCAATTCTCTTCATCACCCAATATCGTACTTACACACATCTTTTGCAAACCAACAGAAACTCTAAGAGAAAATGGCTGCTGTAATGAAGTTGGCATGCTTGGTCTTGGCCTGCATGATTGTGGCAGGTCCCATCACATCGAACGCAGCTCTGACCTGTGGCGCCGTTAACAGCAACGTGGCACCGTGCATTGGCTACATAACCCAAGGTGGACCCCTTCCCGGACCATGCTGCACCGGTGTTAGTAAGCTTAACAGCATGGCCCGTTCAACCCCGGACCGTCAGCAAGCTTGTCGTTGCCTTAAAACTGCTGCTAGCGCCTTGGGCCCTAATCTCAACGCTGGCCGTGCAGCTGGACTTCCCAAGGCATGTGGAGTCAATGTTCCTTTCCCAATCAGCACCAGCACCAACTGCAACAGGTACGTATATTAATTTGATGAACCTCTCACACTCGCTCTTAGACTCTTTTATACTACCGGTTTTATGTTTTAACATTTTTTATGGAAAGAAAGTCTTTCCTGTCTAACAATGATATAAAAGAAATTTTGAGTTTTTATATTGATTCAACAAGTACATAAAAAGGCTCGTTTTGTAGAAAATTGAGGTTCTCATATACTATATTAACGATGTTATGTTTGATTGGGTGTGGTTGCAGCGTGAAATGAGCGACGGTGTGATGAAGCTTTAGGGGACGTTTTGAATATTATAATATGGATCAGAATATTAAATAAGATGTTCGATATGGGTGTTTTAAAAATGTTTTATAATTTCCTTTTCTTTTATTATGACGATCCTATATTCCTATGAACTGGTCGTTTGTTTGTACTATGTTATCGAACAACGTTATATGAAATTCAGATTTGAAGTTTATATTCTTCCGTGTTGTACCGCATCCTCACGAAGCCTTAATATATAAACAAAGATAAGTAACGGGATATTCTCAGTGTTAACTGTTAACTACAGTTTTGTTATCTATCATTTGAAAAAGAAGAAGTTAAAACTAAGCTATGACGTATACATGTCAAAAAATTCGTATTGAAGTGTTTGTTGTATCTGCATTACCCCCATTAGCTTACGAGGAATGTTGTAATAAGATTATGCTTTAAATGTTGAGCTTCTCCTTTGCAAGCCGTAACCAGTTATTGTGGATGTAAATTTATTTTGAATATAGGTTATAACTATGTGATGATGGTTTCGTGATATTTTTTGTTTTATTAGGTTTCTTTTGTTTTCCCTCTCTTCACTCCTTGTATATAGTGAATGTATATTAGGAGTTTTCGATTCCTTGGTTTTGTATTTGGAGACTTTTTTGTGGAGATCCATGGCATGTTCGAGGAAATTAAAGAACCATTTTGATTGAGGAAGAAACAAAAAAGTATCGTTCTCGTGTTTTCTCGGCCGACCAAGTCCGAAGCATGACAATGTACGTAGAAACAAAGTTCATCGGTCAGATAACCTATGCGTGGATTACGAGCTTTCTCTTATCAAAGGCACTTATTATCTTTAAAATAAGAATCAACTTGTATAAATTCTTAAAAGTTCCCAATAAGATGTACTCCTCTTTTATAATAAGTGTTATTTTAACTATTTTTTTGTTACACAAAAATGTCACTTTACAATTTCAATGTAAATTATACTTATTCTTACCTGAAAATTAATTGATATTGATTTTATAAATAATTTTATTTATCTAAAATACTATTAGCCAATAAAGTGTAATTAATAACAACTTACTTATATTTCTGTTATGAAAAATTTCAAAATAACACTTCTATAAAAACTAAGGGAGTAGTAAATTATGTTAGTCTAGCTTTACCAAAATCAGAGTAGAAATTAGTGTGGGGCGACGAAGTGACGGCCATGTAAACCAAAGCTAATTAATTGCATGGTTTAGGCAATCGACAGTGATACAATCCTACCAATTTGTCGTGCCATTTAATTTTATTGTGTATCAGCCAATTTCTTTCACATAATGACGAACCTTTTACATACACTCAATGGTTTGGGAGGACAGACAAACCGACATCTTCTCGTGTGTATCCGTCCGGAGAAAAAACAAAAGTATTTATTAAGTAAATAGTTAAAAAAAATATTTATTTGTTTTTTAATTTATTTAGAAATCACATAAAAGAGTTTATTTCAATCCTCAAATATCTTTAATATTTAGGTTGAATAACGGAAATAACCACCCTTTGCCCAAAAAAAAAACGGAAATAACCACCCTTGATAAGTTTCCAAGTTTTTCAGAAAAAAACTTCTTTGAAATCTTTTTTGCCATGAAACCTAAACGAAAAGTGTCTAGGATTGAAGATTGAAAGCATGATTAATGAGAGATTCATAAAATGTGGTTCTTAATGAAATAAAAAATGTTTTTTATATTCTATTAACAACCTCTAAGAATCCCCCAATGGAGAATATTATTTAAATGTTAAAATTTGTCTTCAGAAATTTGGAAGAGCTTCTCAACGCTGCAGTTGGCCTTAATGATGTACGTCATATTAATACGTACGCGTGTCAAAAGAAAATTATAATGAGGTGTTTGGTGTATGTGCACTTCTCTATCACCATCGCAGAGAATTTTGTTAGATTCTTACATTCAATGCTTCACTTTATGCTTCTGCAAGCTGTAATTAATTATTATGATGGATTACCAAAAACTAATTAATTATTATGATTGGTAGATAGATGATAGACTAATGATGTATTCAATTTAATTTGTACACATTAAATATGGAAAGTTTACCGGAATTATACCATGAACTCGTAACTGTAGTGTTAACATTTCAAATCTGAAAATTGATTCTTCTAATTTACAAAAAAGAAAATACTGACACTCACACTCTTCTTCTGCCAAAAAAAAACCGAAATGTTTCAAGGTTCCAGCTGCTCGGTTTGGGAGTAAGAAGATTGGTTTAAACTTTTGAGAAAGACTCTTTGTCGTTTAGAGGGTCTACTACTTCTGTAAAAATTGTTCAAGCCCATCGAAATATTTTCTTTTAAAGCCCACTCACTTGACTTGGTGTTTTCCAAACATTATGACGCTGTTTCGATATCTCTTTGCTTCTTAGTCGAACCATACGGAGCAACAACACAGCTTTCGTTGTTGAGGTGGAGAAGAAGAATGATTTACATGGTGATGATGATAATCTCAGGAAGAGTGGAAGTAAGCTCTTTCTTCTTTTAAAGAACAGGTGTCGAAGAAGCAGAGCTTCTCATTTGAGGCATACACCATTAACTCCCAAAACGCAATGACAATCTTGAAAGATACTTCTGAGAAACTTAGGATTCAAGAGAAAACGGCTAAAGAAGAGTTGGGTACAAAAGCAAAAGAAGTTGCCGAGGAGGTAGAGAATACATTTTGAAAGCAGCAGAAGAATCATCTTCGGATGTGAAAGAGATCGTTGAAGCATTTCCATTACAAGTTATCATGAATAATTCATTCATATATATACCTTAGCTAACCTCTGTTTTGAACAACAACTATGTTTTTTAAAACCTTGATTATGTCCTCTACAACTAATCTGTATGTCTTTCACCAAAAAAAAAAAAACTAATCTGTATGTACTCACCTGCATTGTCACAGAGAGTGAATGATTCTTTATCTTGATCAGTTGCTTGTGCTTGTATCTCACATTAACTGTATTCTGTACAACATGTCATATGTCGATAGTTCGATTTCCTTCCAATTCAACGGTTCTGTATCCTCCTAACATTGGAGACCACAATAAAGCCTCCAGCTTGTTCATACTACCAATAAGACTAACTCAGTTTTCAAATCCTGCTTATACTAACAATCATTCCAAGTTCTCTCCATAGAGAAACTCAAGTGATCAACTTGTGTTCTACAATACTTTTATTATTTTTTTAAAATTAAATCAAACCAAAATATAAAGTTTTAGGCGACAGCGTGGATCTCTCTGTTACAAAGGGTGAAGCAAGGGACTGAAGGACTTGATCGATAAAGTATTCAAGGGAACATGACTTGATTGATAAAGTCTTGAATATCAACAAACATTATCCCGGGACTGATGCAGTTAAACAAACACATGCAAGAGACGTAAGATAGCTCAGAAACCTCAGCTTTTCTTTGCCTGAAACTGCTACCGCACTCCTCTTCCTTTGGAAGGCCATTGCTTGCTTAAATTTTTGCTAAGCATTTCCAAGTAAGATATTTGCTTGATGAATAAATACAAAATCTATATTTTTTAATAAAGCTTGATGAATAAATACAAAATATTAATTTTTATATTTATTAACTAAAAAGGAAAAATACTAAAAGTTATATATATCTGATCATGACCGTGTGAATCAATAGAAGATCTCTTCTTTTTTTTTTTTACACCGAATCAAGCAATTGCCAATTCTCCTAGGGTTTAATCTCTCGAAGATGGCAGGAACTGCCGAAAATCGTGGTGGTAGAGTTGAAGAGATAGGTTGTGAAGACAGTATCAGTGCCTTGCCGGATGATTTACTTGTGACGATACTTTCGTCTATCCCGACAAAAGATGCTATATCTACCATGATTCTGTCTAAGCGATGGCGTTTTATCTGGACGATGCTGCCCATACTTGCGTACCGGGAAAGCGAAAGCAAAATAAGTGTTTGGTGGTTTCTTAACAAGTCAATGGAATTTCACAAAGCACCTGCCCTACATAACTTGTCCATCCAACTAGGTCCACGTTGTCCTACTGATGCTGATGTCGGGAAGTGGGTTGAAAACGCTGTTAATCGTGGCCTGAGAGAGCTATCTTTCAGGCTTGAATGGTCCGCAGATCCGACCAGATTGCCTAAGAGCCTTAACACATGCAAAACGCTCTTGCATCTAAAACTCTTCCACGAGATTCTTGTGGATTTTCCTACTTCTTCTTGCCTCCCATCCCTGGAAAAACTCGAACTTTACTTTGTGAAGTATAAAGACGAGGCTTCTCTCGATGCACTCTTATCTAGCTGCCCCGTTCTTGAGTTACTGTATGTGATGCGTAAAGAGGATGACAACGTTGCCAAGTTTAGTGTGAAAGTGCCTTCTTTGCGGGTCTTATTATATTTTAATGCTATGTTACCAGATGATGAGAATGATGTAGTAGATGCCGGTAGGTCTTTAGTTATAGATACTCCTGCATTAAAATACTTTTACATTGCTGACTGTTCAGGAGACTCTTGGTTGATCAAGAGTATGCCTTATCTCCAGGATGTGTTTATTAGTGGTCAGAGTTTCCATGATATAAGCAAGTTGTTAAGATCTGCTTCTGCCCTCTCGTCTCTTGGGTTGCATTTGGGAGATGAATTGGTAACTCTCTCTATCTCTCGCTCTCTATAGATCTGTGATCCCATTGTTGCATCTACTTATGTCGTTTTGTTCACCATTGCAGGCTGTGTATATTAGCACCACCGAATTCCCACAGCTGATTCAGTGTACCATATCACCATGCGACTCAGACTGGATGGATTCACTCATTCTTTTTCTTGAAAATTCTCCTAAACTAAAGAAATTTACTGTTGACTATGTAAGTATCCTCCTAACTAATAAAAATTCGTATTGTAGCACCATCAAATTCTCACAGCTGATAGCATTTGTTGCTTCTCAGAGTTTAACCTATGAACCTCCTGCCGCCTCTGATTTATGGATGCTACGGCTCCCTCATCCGGAATGCTTGTCATCAAGTCTGGAGAAGTTTGAGCTGATAGACTATGGAGGAAGAGAAGAAGAGAAAGCATTGGTGGAGTACATCTTAGAAACCTCTAAGTGTTTAAAGACTGTCACAATCTCCTTGAGGTCCAATCTTAAAGACAAAGAGACAATAATGGAGACGCTGAAAGCCATATTCGTAGGGTACAATAGCATCTCATTTTTTGTTCAACCCCAATCAAAACCTTGCAAAACACATTCGTGGAGACGTTGAAAGTCATGATGCTGCGTGTTTGTGGGGCAAGAAAGCATCATTTTAAACGTTGTTTTTCTTTGCCCATCCGTTTGAAAAGGTATAGAATGTCATAACATTTTATACTTAGAATTTGACTCTTAATATTCTAAATTTTTTCATAGAAACAAAATAAATCTTCTTTCGTCTGTGGACGAAGCACTTTAAACATTATTTTAATTTACTTAGTTTCTTTCATGGCGAAAAACAAATGAATAGATTATAAAGTATCCTATGGGATTTACGAACGTAAAGTAAATTGAGATGTTGTCAATCATCCTACATGTGTGCGAAGATGAGATCCAATTTACACATACAGTCTGCCAGATTATATGAAGATCATCTTCAGAGAAATGTGGCTCAGTTATCGTCTGACCTTGTTGTTTAAACCCATGATTGAACCAAGATATTGGTATGTCAGTATGTGTTGTTATGAAACGTAAGCAAGCTTGCTTGCAATGCAATTGCTTCTCTCGATTCACCTCCACCACTCATCTGCCACACCAAAACAAGAAATAAGCATGAAGAATCACCCAATTTCTCTTTCAGTTTTTTTTCAGAAAGTGGACCTGTTTGTAAAATTTATGGTATCTTTCTGAAACTCCAAGTTCCCTCCATCTAGCAAGATCAATGACATTCAATCCAGACATCCAGAGACAAGCATTCGCATCAAAACTCCCTCTCTTGAGACTCTTTAGCTGACCCAATCTCACAGAGCACGACTTCACTGCGTCCCATAGGGGAGATAAGTCTCGCTGGACTACAACGTCATGATCCAGAACCACAACCTTTTCCAGCTTGTGAAATATTCTCGGAAGAAGATAGTGGGATTGAGATAAACTGGATAAGTAGTGTGTTCTATTCCCTTGTGTCGCCAAACTGTTTTCACCACCTGTGAAGGAGAATCGGAACTCTGCAGGCAAAGAGAGTTTCACATCTGATTTACCAAGCTCCATCTTTTCAATGTTTAACACTTGAATAGCTGCTTGTTTGCAGGGATTCCTGATTTTTTTTGTCGGCATATCTCAACTGATTGACCACCTCTAATTCTGAGGTCAGCTTTTTATAATGCTTTTTTGAAATGTATCGAATAACATCAGCTAGAAGTTAACCTTCATATATAGAGGCCAAAAGGTAGGAGCTACTTCCAACCTTTTATTAAGCTACCTCCTTGTTAAGCAAAAAGACATACTGTACTAGCAAACTCAGCAGCTTTGTTTTCAAACTACACGACACAATTTGGGCCCTTGGATTCCCCCAAGGAACACTCTCACAGCACGTGTCACAACTGATGGCTGATGCTAATCTTTATTCTCTTCCTATGCGAATTACATTTAGAATACGACTGCGCCATTTATCTCACTTTAGAGAGTTTGGAGTGAAATTCTCATACGAGTGGCACAACTACTTATTCCAATTTGGTTCCGTACATACCGGTACAGAAGTTAAAAGTTATTGTACAGATGACTGACTTGTGAAAATGCTGTAATATAATACTTTAAAGATATGTAAAAGATTGTTGGCGGTGGAAGTAAGCCCCGTTTTGGTTATAAACCCTTGTAAGGCCAGAACAATGGTTACTCTGTAATATAATACTTCGCTAAGATATGTAAAAGATTGTTCGCTAAGATATGCATTTTACTGTTTTGGCCAATGTTACTCTGTTTCGTAACGCTTCAACGTTTGGATCTTTTTTGTTGTTATGAGTTTGATTATTGTTTTGGCTCAGTAATCGAATTGATGTCTGATCTGAGACAATGGGTTTATTAGTATAAGTCCGGTTCAATTAATTGGTTATTGTTGGTTAAGGTTCCTTATGCTTAACCGACCTTATATATACAGTGAAACCTCTATAAATTAATAATGTTGGGACTCTAAATTTTTATTAATTTATAGAGATTATTAATTTATCGAGATACTAGTTGAACCAAAAATTTAATTTGGGACTATGAAATTGTATTAATTTATAGAGATATTAATTTATAGATTATTAATTTATAGAGGTTATACTGTATATAGACGTAGATGTACATTTGGATTAGGATGAATAACAAACTTCCTTTTTCATCTTCTTCTTCATCTCATCATCTCAGCTCAATCATCTTCACCATCTTCAATCATCTTTGATTCACATGTTATTATGGTATCAGAGCACACTATACTCATCTTCTGCTTCGTTCGTTGAGCTGTGATCTTCTTCATGAGTCTTCCATTGATGGCGATCTCGCAATTTTTTGCTGTATTCATCGTCGCTGTTCTCGATCTTTTGATTCGATCGATTGTTTGCATCTTGTTCGATCTTTTGATTTGACATAATCTGAGATGGGTTTTGATATAATCTGAGATGGGTTTTGACTTTCTCGTGTGTACAAGTGATGCTCTGTTTAAGTGTGCTCTGCATTTTCCTACAGGATTCAGATTCCTTCTATGTTCATGATATTGAAACACTTTTGTCTCTCTCTTTCTCTCTCTCTCTCTCTCTCTCTCTCTCTCTCTCTCTATATATATATATATATATATATATATATATATCGTAATGCTTCGGGAAAGCTCAAGATTTTGATTCTATTACTCTCAATGCAGGATGGATGATGATGATGCTATGGAGGAATCTTCAGGAGTAGAAGTAAAGGATTGTTTTTAAGCCCCAACGGCCTCGTCAAAGCGTCTGAGTTCATTAGGCTAATTCATAGACGCACTCATCTCCCTGGAGAATGACCTTTGGTGTCAGCGGATCAACTGTGATTTCCGTTACGTTCCCGTTAGTGACTTGTCCTTTTTCTCTTATCATTACTGTGATAAAAAGAAAATCCCTTCAGTGACTCTCCAGGTAATGAATGAGTTGAATAATATGACTTTATATCTGACTCTGTATAACCTTTGATGATTAGCCATTAATGAGTTTTGTACATGTGAATATGGTTCTTCAGGTATTGAGTGAACATAGAGATGAAGTCTGGTTCTTGGCGTTCTCACATGATGGCAAATACTTAGCTTCTTCTTCTAAAGATAAAACAGCTATTCTCCAGGTAATGAATGAATTGAATAAGTATGTGATTATAGCTATCATGTGATTATAACTGATGTCATAAGTTGTATCTTTGTAGTACTTTTGCCCTCAATATAAAAGTTTGATTCACGATGCATTGTATTCACTGCTCTCTATCCTTCTCGGCTTCTAACCAAAACTCTTCTCACCAAAACTCTATAATCATAAAATCTTTCATCATAAACACTTGAGATCATCATAAACACTCTATCCATCATAATATACCTTTTCATCATAAAACACAACTTGATCAAAATTTTGAAATATTTTTTAAGAACCCCAACTTAAAAAACCTCCATTGGACCGCTTATAATGGAAGTTCCTTACCAAAGATCCTTAACCCCACTTAACATTTAATTTAATATTAAATTTTCATCAAGCATCTCATTTAAGGAATCAGGGTTAAAGCCTTAAAAGTGCTCTATGAGTTTAAAACATTTTTCAAAGGAAATTAGGGTCCTTTATTTTGTTTGTTCTTAGACTATTTAAACTTTCACGGGCCCTGAAAAATAATGAAACGGGTCTGAGTAAGCCCCGTTTTGGTTATAAAACCTTGTAAGGGAAGTGATTTACGGTTACATTGGCCATAAATATCTTTGCCGGAGAGGCTCCACACACGTGTCTCAAGATAGTTTTTTACGTTTCTTCTTCATTATTTCGTATAATTTATAATCCCTACTATTAATCAAATATATGTAGAAGTAGAACTAACTTGTTAAATATACTAAATCTTATTTCCGCGCTACGCGCGGATAATTACTTTGAAATTTTACGATTAATCTGTTGTGAAATATAATACAATGAAAAACTTTCATATGTATATACCTAGCAATGTTCAATACTACGCTAGGCGTTAGTCGGATGCTCGGATCGGGCCTAGCGCCTAATAACAAAAGCGGGGTGTAAGCGGAAATAAATCGCGGATTTGTTTTTAGCATATGTATTATATTATGTATATAGAACACTGAAAGTATGCGTGGTGGTGGTTATGATGAGTTTGTGTGCCTTCCCACTACGGGATTGACTCTCCTCGGACGCGTATTTGCTTTTTTATTTATTTATTTTGAAGTGAGTGGCATTTATGTAATTAAATCATCGTCTTCCGCAAATTTTTTAGGGTTTCACGGTGTCTGAAACAGATTTTGCGGCCACCATTGATTTTCTTCTTCCAATCCTCATTATTTTTTGCATTTTAATCACAATTAACACTTCAGACTTATAGATTAGCTATATATTAGCCGATTTTGGATATCATAGTGACGAGAAACGAAGGTTTCTTATACCAGCCGCCTACGTCGCCGAGTTGGAGCCAATCGCTGCGGCCACAGACCGCCGAGCGCTTAACCGCCGCAAATCCTTTCACGGCAGCCGCGTTTTAGAACATGGATACCTAGTATGTAAGATATAGTAAATGAGAGTAGACATGTTCCTTTGTTGTTGTTTGAATATTGCATATAGTTTCTTTTTACAATTTTCGTAATAATTTTTTTAATTAGTTTATTAAAAATATTGCATATAGTTTCTTTTTACAATTTTCGCAAATTTTTTTAGGGTTTCACGGTGTCTGAAACAGATTTTGCGGCCACCATTTTGTGGAGCCAATCGCTGCGGCCACAGACCGCCGAGCGCTTAACCGCCGCAAATCCTTTCACGGCAGCCGCGTTTTAGAACATGGATACCTAGTATGTAAGATATAGTAAATGAGAGTAGACATGTTCCTTTGTTGTTGTTTGAATATTGCATATAGTTTCTTTTTACAATTTTCGTAATAATTTTTTTAATTAGTTTATTAAAAACACTAAATCTGAATTTAGAATTTAAAGACAGTTCGAATGATGTCGGAAAGTTTTTCTTAGTTATGTTTCCTCAGGTTATTTAACTTGCTAAATTTATTAACTTTAATCTTAACTAGATTTTGACCCGCCCTTAAAAAAGGCGGGTATATTTTTTGTTGGAAAATTATTTATGTAATAAAAATTATTATTTTTGATAACTTATTATGAAATTTCTATTAAATTTACTTCTATGACTTATTTTTTATATTTTAAATATGACTAAATTTTTGAAGACTCTAAATAATTCTAACCTGTTATATGACTTTATTTATTTAACTCAGAGTTAAATTTATATTACACTGATTTTTTTAATTCAAAATAAAATATTTTATATCTTCAAAACTTTCAGTATTGAAAAATTCATTTGTGCATTTCAAAAAAGATTCTATAACTTTATCAAATTTATTTTAAATTTAGTTTATATAATTTAGTTTTTATTGTAAATGAAACTATTTTTAATGAGAGATAATTCAGATCCGTATCATGATTTTGTTGATTTAAGAAATGCTTTCAAATAATTAATAAAGTGAAATATCATATAAATAATCACATATATTATATTCTTAAAATTTAATGTGAAATAAAAACCATAATTTAAGTTAGTATATGAAATTGGTCTTCGTGTTGTATTTTTATCATATGTATTGAAAACAGTTTTTTAATAATGGTTATTGGAAAATATTTTAGTAAAAATAACTTTTTGAATATATGCATATGTTAAATCATTGATATAAATCAAGTTTAAATTATTATTTTGATTTGAAATATTAATATAAAATTTTAAATTTTATTTTAGATTATTTTAGACAAAACAAATGTTTTTAGGTAATTAGATTAGTCCATTTTGTATATTTTAAAACTGACCCAAGTAGATAGTTTTTATAATATAATGGATTTCCAATTTTTATTAATAACATAAGCTACTTTTTTCTTCTTGATATACTTTTATCCATGTTTCGAATTTTTAATTTTTGCATTAGTTTTCTATGAAGTATTATTAATATTTTGATATTTTTTTTTGTAAATTGAACTCTTGAAATTTTTATATTTGACTAAACTAAATAAGGTAATAATAATGTATTTAAAACTTTTTTTTATAATATAGAGGTCCCTATAATATACTATTTATATTTCAGTTTGTATTTTTATTTTCACCATAAAGAATTGTAAATAAAAAGAAATATAGAAAGAATTTTGTTTAATTTATTGTAAAAAGAATGGCTAAATATGTAAATAAAAAGAAGTATTAAATATGTTATTCAAGCTTCTAAATAATTCTAATTTATTATTAATTTATTGAAAATACGGTGGCTAGATGTGTAAATAAAAGAAAGTACACATCTCTACTATTCATGTTACCAAACACATTTTATTTATTATACTATCATTGTTTCCAAACATATCCAAAGAGTATTTCAACTTTAATAATATAGATAATATAGATAATATAGATATGCATACTTATTTTTCACATTGTATTTAATTTAATTTAAAATTTGGAATAATCGTTTAATTTATTATATAAATAAATAATTTAACATTGTGACAAACAAAAAACCCAAATCAGGTTCAGAAGAAATTAGGTTTATGCGAAAGTGAGTTTGAATTTTTAATAGTTTCTATTTTAAAAGCAGTGGGAGTATTAAAGTACACATGTTTAAAATTCACAAATCATAATCGTAGATAGTTTTTCTTCTATGAGATAGAGTATAATAATAAAGAAAGATACAAAGACCTTGTGAGAGAGAACTAACAGATTCATCTTTATACATACACACCTTGAGTGCATTGTTTCTTTTGTTAACGTCACATACCTATTAGTAGTGTTGTCAACACTTGTTGCTAATCGTACGCTATCCAACACGTAAGTTGAAACGACCGATGTTTCCTTGCATATATAACATCGTACGTAGTTGCTTTAAACTCTTTGCAGCTTCGACGACACTAAACCTCTGGCTATACCTCCCTAGAGGGGCTATTTCAAGTCCTTCTCATCCATGACGTGATTCCGAAGCAGCCTGGTCTACGTTTTCTCTGCAGAATCAAGATCTTACCTCCACTTGGTTTTTCATCACTACTCTCTTCTGTTGGTAGCTTGTGAGATTGTTATCCTGGCCACCTCTTCAGAGTTTGTTGTAAGATCGACTATGGGAGATGCAGCAAAAGAACTTGATCCACTTCGCCTATTAACTAAATCTCTAAAAAGATTTAAAATATCAATTAATTGCAAGCAATCGGCGCTATCTTGATATTCCTTAGTCTTGCTACCTATTGCTGTTGTTTTGGTTGTGATAATGTGTGAGGGATGATGCTTCATCAAGAACTTCAGTTTTAGGATCTTGACTACAAACTTTACTGCTTGATATAGCCACAGTGCTCTTTGAGTTCTGTTTTGGTGATGATGATGAACCTTCTTCTTCCTCTGAGTGGCTGAGGTATTATCATCTTTTCTAGATTTTCTAACCATTGATATCACCCTCTCTAGTGTCCCTAGTGCTTGCTTCACCTCTGGACTTAGGCAGAAAAGTGTTTTACCATTGTTTGTTTTTTTGAGTCTTCCCAATGACATCTTCATCCTCTTCCGATGAAGAATAAGAAGAAACACTTTAATCTTCTTCTTCCTCAATCTCATGAACATTTTCTATGAAAGGTGCACGTTCACTAGCTTGGAAATTTTCATCAGTGTTATCAGTATGATACAGAGCTTGACGTATAAGAGTGTACAATGGCTCAGCTAAAACCAATGGCCTGTGTACGCAATTCAAGTAAACAAAGCACATCATACAAACAGCAACCAAAGAAGCCAAAAGTTTTGTGAACTAAAGAAGCTGAAAATAAGCTTCTTGAAAAGTCTGAAACCGTTGCCTAGGAGCTGCCTAGACATAAAATTTATCAGAGATGGGGGGATTATTTCCAACTTTATATCGAAATCCACTATGTATCTACAAAATGTTTTTTAAGAGTTTATAAGAAACAAAAGGACATTTCAAGTTTCGGGTTATGTAATGTATATATCACTCACCTTAAGTAACTCCTCTCTGGAGAAACCATTTGTATAGCAACTCCACCTACTAAATCAATCCTCACAGCATTCTCTGCCTCTTCAGATATACGATGCTCTCTGCTTGTGATGCTGAGATCTAAAAAATGATACGAACCGAGAGTAGTTTAGTAGGGGACTAGGATGAAAATAGTTAGAGAATTTAACTTGGTTTTACCGAGTTGAGTAGAATGGTGACTAAACCGTCTTTAACGTATTCGAATAAGAAAAACTGCACAATAGCTTCTCTGTTTGTCATTGGCCATGGCTTGCACAGAAATTTGATGTACATATTTACGATTCTAACCCAAGTATAAGTATATTACGCTGTAATATAAATATGCAGAGGTGAATATTTTAAAAAATTACCTGAAGGTTGCAAGAGGTTGGAGATGGTCAAACTTCAGAAGCATAATTTCCGAAGGTTGATCTGATAAGTATTCTTGTACATATTTGTGCTTATGATGGACGATAGTGATCCGCGCGTCCACCGTTTTTCTTGATGTTAAGGAAATGCAGAGGAGGCGGAATGAAGACATTCTCGAAAGAGGCTTCTAGGTTTTTGATTGAAGATAAACTGAGAGAGGGTGTAAATGGGGCGGGATTCGAGTCTCTAGCCTCTCATATTTAAAGGGTTGAAGGTGTCTATAACATTCATGAAGCTTCAATTGTAAATGTAAGGAGACAGAGAGGTGGTAGAATCCTGGGTAGAATTGAATGATTTCAATGTGAACTGAAGGAAGATGCATGTATATGTTAAGAGAGAAACGTTGAATGGAGGGTAAGCAAGAGACAAAGTTGAGGATATAGGGGAGTTCAAAAGTTCAGAGGAAGAAGCTATGTTTTTTTTTTGTCTAATTGAGTTAATTGGTTCAGTCTATGGATTTAAAAAAAAAAA
>OVBX01002333.1:0-20751 GCA_900406325.1 Erucastrum elatum | reverse complement strand
TTTTGCCTGATCCTAGGCACGGTTTACAACAAGTGAACCCGTTTGGTTTTGTGAACTCGACAGTGCCTGGTGTTAATGTTCACCCATATGGCTACCCTTCGGCTCCTTATGGATCGTTAGCGTCTCGACCGGTCTACTATGAGCAGCAGACTGGATATGGGTTACGACCTCACTACCAACCACCTTACTATCCTCAGTAGCCATCTCCATTGTTGTCTTGGGAATGCAAGCGATGTTTAGTTATGAGATGATTTTTCTGGTCTAAGGAGGGTAGGTTCTATGTGTGTATGTTCTGTATTGACACAAAAGTAAATTATCTCAAAGGTCCACATATAAGATACTTGATGATATGATTACTGTTTTTTGCGATGGTGTAAAAGAAAACCAATCATCTTTTTGTACATCTTGTTGTAGTCTATTAATCTCTTGTTTATTAGTTAGTTTTTTTTTTGTTTTGACAAACATTAGTTAGCTTATGAATGGTCTTTATGGACTGATCTTACATTTCTTGTCTTTGATTTGGTAGATAACCTGCCAACTGCCAGATTTACATCCTTTCTTTCTTAAGTTGTTTTGATTTAGGACAACCTGCCAATAATTGAATTTATAAAAAAAAAAACTGACATAAAATAATTGATGAATGGAGGAACCCATGACGATGAGACGTTCGTTCGAGTGGACAAGGAACATATTCGTTGAGAAAAGAAACACAGAACATGTTCTTTCCCCATACCCAACATTGATGGGTAGATAAGCTCAATAAGCGAGATGTCTGACGTGTAGAGTATCTCTAAGTTTATTCTTTTCTCTTATTGTTGATTTTTTACTATATATCAGAAATAAAATAAAGTTTTTGGGCCTGTGATGTGAGTATCGTATCTTAGTATATAAACACACGCGCGTTCTCGTCTTCTCCGTCACACATTGATTTTGTTTCGCTGCTTATCTCAACGTCTCATCACTTCATCAGTCATCATCATGGGTTTGAAGGTACGATCATATCCCCATCTATCCATTTCCGGTTACCGCTTATGTTCGGATCTGCTGTTTTTGGTTTGGTTTCTATGTATTAGCGAATATAGTGCTTCATATGTAATCAGACAAGTTTTGTAATCAATCTCGCCGGTTTGGTTTGTATCCACGAATTCGCGATGTTTCGATTCAATTCTAGCTTTTTGCTGTGCAATTATGGAGTTGTAATTATTATGTTTGATGGTGTTATAAGGCACCTAAGATTTGTTTGATGTATATAAAATAATTCTGCAGGAGGACTTCGAGGAGCACGCTGAGAAAGTCAAGACGCTCACCACGAAACCATCTGACGCGGACTTGCTCATCCTCTATGGTCTCTTCAAGCAAGCCACCGTCGGTCCAGTGACCACCAGTTAGTATTTTACATTCCTTTCGTTTTCTCTCTCTATGAAGCTTCATGTTACTAAAGTTTTGTGTGTGTGTGTGTGTGTGTGTGTTCTGATTGATTCGTAGGCCGTCCTGGAATGTTCAGCATGAAGGAAAGAGCCAAATGGGATGCTTGGAAGGCCGTTGAAGGTTAATTCACTATAAATTTTGCTTATAAATTTTGCTTTTACGACTCTTGTCGGAAGTTGCAACACTTTAAACCGAATCTAACCTGTCGTTTTGTCTTGGGTTTTGGTTTTTGGATGTCAGCGAAATCGACGGATGAGGCCATGAGTGACTACATCACTAAGGTGAAGCAACTCATGGAAGAAGCAGAGGCTTCCGCCGCTTCAACTTGATGAATTTTATATACATGATTCACTAAATGTTCCCCACTGCAATAATTCCATCTACGCTTCAAATAACTTAGCATAAGACTCTGTTCTTGTTGCTTCTTGTGTTTCCATCGTTATGAATCTATCATTTACTTTTGTGACCTTTGTCTTGGTTTTCAAAAATCGATCCTATGGTTTCTGCTCTTACTCGAATTATTGCTCTAAACGAAGATTCCTGATGCAAAATTTAAAACCATTATCTGTGTGTGATATTATCTTTGTTGATTTGCAGATGAAGCTTATATCGCTCGTTGCGTTCCGTTACCATATAGAACATGATCATGGTCAATCGTATTCAAAATAAAATATTTATGAAAAATGCAGGAATTAAGGGAAATTGACCATTATCTTTCCCTAAATTACTGAAATAGTAAAAAGAAGGAACAATCTATTTATCTATATTATTAGGGAAGACGATCTATTCTTCTACGAGAAGTATCATATAGCACCAGATGTCCACTAAAGTATAATCTCGTGCTATTTTTCCCCGAAACAAAAGTTCAAAACCTATTTCTCCATCATATTTGGTTTACTAACGTTTCTGAAAACCAAATTTAAAATCTTGAATCTCATACAATAAACTGATGAAAACTAAACCAAAACTAAAAAATATCCGACCAAACATATATGTGCTATTTTCATCAAGAACGTTAAACGAAATCTGGTTTGCAATTGAAGCTTGGAGAATAAAATTTCAATTGGTTCGAATATGTGATTTTAGAACCCTAAACCACTATAAATCGATTTTATGGGGTTTTAGATTTCGATCATTATAACCGTGTAGAAATTCTAATAGAACTTTATATTCATGGAGAAATAGGTTTTGAACTTCTATTTTTGGGAGAAATAGCACATGGTCATACTTTGGTGGACATCTGGTGTTTTATGATACTTCTCGTGGGAAATAGATCGTCTTCCCATATTATTAAAGTTGAAGTAAACAATTAAGATTGTTTGGAAACAAATATAGTAGAATAAATGAGATATGTTTGGAAACATAGATAGTAGAGATGTGCATTTTCTTTTATTTACATATTTAGACACTGTATTTTTAATAAATTAATAACAAATGAGAATTGTTTAGAAACATGAATAACATATTTAATATTTTTTTACACATTTAGCCATTATTTTATAATAAATTAAACAACATCCTTTATATATTTTTTATTTATAATTTTGTCACTATATTTACAATTTTTTTATTTACAATTATTTATGGTGAAAATAAAAACACAAACTAAGATATAAATACTATATTATATTTAAAAAAAAATTTAAAACAATATTATTACCTTATTTAGTTTAGTCAAATATAAAAATTTCAAGAATTAAATTTTCAAAAACGAATCAACAAATTACTAATAATTCATAGAAAACCAATGCAAAAAATTAAAATTTCTAAACATGGATAAAAGTACAAAGAGAAAAAAATAATGGTTATGTTATTAATAAAAATTGGTAATCCATTATATTATAACAACTATCTACTTGGATCAGTTTTAAAATATAAAAAATGGACTAATCTAATTATCTAAAAACAACTTTTTTTATAAAATAATCATAAAAAAATTTAAATTTTATATACATATTTTAAATCAAAATAATAATTTAAAGTTGATTTCTATCAAAAATTGATTTAAAATATGCATATTCAAACATTTATTTTTACTAAAATATTTTTGAATACCATTATTATAAAATCAGTGTAAAATAAGTTTAACCTCGGGTTAAATAAATGAAATCATACTACGGATTAGAATTATTTATAGTCTTCAAAATTTAGTCATATTTAAAATAACAAAAATAAGACAAACAAGTAAATTTAAGATAAATTTAATAAAGTGAAAATATATAATTTATTTTTCTACATATTTGCACCGTATCTTTTCAAATAATTTTTCACGTCATTTATTATTTGAAAGCATTTATTAGATGAAAACTCAAAATTTAAATGAAGTTGAAATAAGAAATGATTAAATCAACAAAATCATAATATGGGTGTGAATTATCTGAATTCCTTAAAAATAGTTCCATTTAAAATAAAAACTAAATCACATAAACTAAACTAAACTTAATAAAATTACAAAAAAAAATTTTGAAACCCAAAAATGATTTTTCAATACAGAGAATGTTGATGATATAAAATGTTTTATTTAAATTAAAAATAAGTGTAAAATAAGTTTAACTTTGGGTTAAATAAATAAATCATATTACGGGTTAGAATTATTTATATTTTTCAAAATTTTAGTTATATGTAAACTAACAAAAATAAGCCATATAAGTAAATTTAAAATAAATTTAATAAAAAGTTGAAATATAAAATAAATTTAATAAAAAGTTGAAATAAGCCACATAATTTTATTACGTTAAAGAAGTTTTCCAACAAAAAATATATTTGCCCTTTTTAAAGATGTTGTAAGTTCAGAGAAAAAAAAAAATAATTTTTCAGGAATGGTGATATTTGTAATGCTAAAAGGGGATCACCAACTCATGGAAGATGGAAGATGCTGAGGCTTCTGCCACTTCTGAACTTCGGTTTGAATCCGGATATACGAAAACTGAAACATTATACTAAGTGTACCTATTCGTTCATCTTCTACTATCATATTATGCAGAATGATATATGTTCTCATTATCTTTCCAATTTTTATTTTATCCCAAAAAGAGCTGGATTTTTGACAATGGCAAATCTAGTGTAGCGAATAAGGATGCTTTCGGACCTTGTGGAAGTGGAATGGATTGGACAAAAGTAGCCCATTATGGATAAATACCATCTGTAAGATATTACGTCAAATCGTACTTGTGTCCGTTGACAATGTAATTCACTTTTGGAGCTCGACCTTGAAATATATCATAAAAAACCGGTGATCGATCAAGAATATTGATATGGTTTAATGTACCTGGAAGTCCGAAAAACGCATGCCATATCCTAAGATCTTGTGAAGCTACAGCCTCTAAAACAATGGTTGGTTTTCCTGATCCACGTGTATATTGACATTTCCATGCTGTCGGACAATTCTCCCACTCCTAATGGATACAATCAATTCTTCCTATCATCCCGGAAAATCCGCGTAGCTCTCCAATATTGAGTAGTCGTTAAAGATTTTATGGCATGGGTTTTCTTAGATACTCATCTCCAAATAAATTTATGATTCCTTGAACAAAATGTTCCAAATATAAAAGCACGGTGGTCTCACCAAGTCGGAGATATTCGTCAACCGCATCAGCTGGACAACCATATGCCATCATACAAATTTATGCCGTTGCCTTTTGTAAAGGAGAATGACCGAACCTTCCAGTAGCATCTCTTCTTTGTTGAAAGTATGGGATTTCAGCGGAGAGTCGATCAACAATACGCAGGAACTTGTTCATTCAAAAACGGCATCGAATTATGTGGGAAGGATATATTGCATCGTCACTATAATAATCGTTCCATAACTGCATGTGTGATTGTTCTCGTTGTCTTTCAATGCAGGCTCGTTTGTTTTTTGACCTTGACGCTTCTTGTTGAGCTTCTTTATGAATGAGAAGATTTTTGAATTGTTGATCGAAAATTTGGTCGAATCTCACGTCCATCATGTCACTACAAGAAAAAATTAGTATTGCCACAGCTATTTTTTGTGGCAAACCAAACAATTTCGTGGCAATTTAGATGCTTTGCCACAATTTGCCACGTAAGACTAGTTATGGCTATGTTTCGTGGCAAATTGTTGTTTGTGGCAAGTTCTGGCAATGTTGCCACAAATTGCCATAGAAATATATGTGGCGAATTTACCATATTTTGCCATAAAATAATTTGTGGTAAAATGTGCCATGACTTGTAAGAGACTAAATCGTGGCAATTAGCCACAAGTTATCACAAAAGTACCATGGCAAATTGCTAGAACTTGTGACAAATTTTCTATGGTTTATTTGCCACGATTGCTACACTATATTTGTGGCAAATAGCCACAATTAGAGTATATATTTATTTTACAAAACTTTGTGGCAAAATACCACCAATTACCATAATTTACTAATATTGTGATACTATTATATTGTGGCAAAATTGCCACATTTTTAAAAATCTTAGATTTATTAGTACAGTAATTAAATATAAAATCATTCGATAGAAAATTTGCAATTAAAATTAATGAACAATAAATAAAGTTATATCTTTTTATAAGATACCAAAAGTAGTAAGAGTTTCTAGTACAATAGTCAGCCTACAAAATACAGCATAATAAGTCTACTTAATAAACCCAAAAATGACAAAGTAGACAAACTCTTCAAAGATATGAAGGTTTTGGTTTAAGGCATCTGGTTGGGTGAAGCAGCAGTGTTTGAAGAACCATCAGAACGTACTGTAGGAGGCTGTGTAGCAATTGGAAGAAGAGTGGCAGGATCTATGCCATTGATCCGTAATAAAACGTTTGTGGCTTCCCTTTGAGCAGCAAGACTTTCTTGTGTAGCCTGGTTGTTCTCCTCCATGGTTTTACTCATGGCTTCAAACTTGTCATCTGTCTTAGTAAAACGGTCATCTATAGCAATGTTTCTTGTAAAAGACTTAGCAACAGACACACTTGGATCAGCATTAGCATCTTGTAATGATCCAAGACCATAAATACGTCCTTTCTTAGGCAAAGCTGTCTGAAAACAAAAACTTACAAGATGATCAGATTTGATGTTAATTTGGAACAATAGCACACAGTGCTTAACATTTAAAACAAGTAAACACCAAAGCAACATGGAACTAATCAAGAAATTTTGATGTTATTGTTCCAATGAATTATGAAACTTACGTACCTCTAAATATGCAGCATTGAGTTGTTGCGCAGTGGGAGTGGCAGTGGATCCATCTTGGGTGTGTCCTCAGAGTTAGTCATGCACCATTCCTTAGCTAGAGTCTCAGCTGCTGTGACAAGGGACTCCGCGAGTTTGTCAGCAAAAATTCCATCTTTGTTAGAATGAGTTCTCCGCACAAGATCTGGAATAGATGGTCGTACACCACCAGCTGCTATAGTCTAATGAAAAGAAGAGTTAATAATTAATGATTTATAGAAGTAAGATAAACATAAATCAATTTATGCATACCATCTGATGACCAATTTTGGCAAACTTTGAAGCACCTGCAGTATGAACGCGCACTCCTTTGCCATCTTTGTTAGACATGTGGTTATCTGAGTTTATTTTGCTCCTCTTTTGGCATGGTTCAGTCAGCCAAAGGTCGTTCATGAGTTTCCAGTCATCTTTTCCAATGTAATCAGGCTTGATCCCAGCTAGCTTCTTTTGACTGACGCGGCTTGATATGGATGCTTGACAATGCTTCTTCCAAGCTTTAAATACTGCAGGTTCATGCTCATTATCCCAATAGTACTTTTGCTGAAAACACATTAAAAAAAATGAGATATTAAAAAATGAACTGCAACAGAATTTTAAATATTAACATCTCTTAACCTACAACCTACCACAAAACAGGCCCACCAAACATCTCTTTTTCTTGGGGGGACCATACTCCAATTCCACCATGGTCCCCAAAAATCTGCCTTCCATGCTCTTCTGATGTCAGCCTCTACTTCATCATCGATGGTGAACCTGTTAAACGTTTAGTTAGCTTTAACACATTACAAATTGTAAAACGGAAACTCATCTTACCATAAAGTTCCATCAATCATCTCTGGATGCAAGTGTGGCATGTTACGCCTTCCAGGAGCGTTCTTTAGCTCAGCTAAGCTAGTATGAGAATACACTTCTTCAAAAGAATTAGCTTGTCCAGTAGCTCTAGGAGGCAGAGAGGCTCCAGTTCCATGAGGCAGAGAGGCTCCAGTTTGAGGAGGCAGAGAGGCTCCAGTTCGAGGAGGCAGAGAAGTTCCATTTTCAGGAGGTGAGGAGGTTCCTGCTCCAGATGTCCGACCAGCTCTTTGGAAAGAATAAGCACCACGACGAGGCTGGCCCATAACCTGCAAATATTTAACCAATCTAATTAAATTTCAGATGTTCACCAAAAGAGACACCACATAAACTACTACAACAATATATATTTATCAACACAGCTACAAGCAAAAGATGATACAGTTATGTGTTCTTCAGATAACCAGTTTGAAAACAAGTTACAGTCTTTAAGATACTTCTAAAAAGAAATAATCCAGTACAAGAAAAATAGCTCTTGAAAGCAAAAGAAAAAGACTCTAATGCTTGACTTAATAATTGAAACATGGAAGATACGAACTATGTGGGGATAATTGAAGTAAAAAACAAAATTCTGTAAACTACAGATGTACTGACCAGACACAACAGCATCAAAATAATAAGCAATACAAGAAATTTTTCACATAAAGCTGGAGGATTAGAGGAAGCCCCCACCCACTGTACAAAAATCCTCTGATTATAACAACAATCAATAGTCTGAAACTATAATTCTACACAGATTCAGAAAAAGATTGCATGCATATAGAGATAAAAGAGATTAACATTAATGGGAAAATGAAGTGTGTTTAGGATATCGTTGGATACAGTGAGGATTTCGGTGGAGTGAGTGAGGAGAAGAACCGGTGGATTCAAGGAGAAGCGGTGGCGGAGCAAGGTTTCTGCGACGGCTAGGTTTTTGAAGGATAAGTGTTATTAGTGAAAATAACTAGGAAATTTATCTTTGAATAAAGTCCCACATATGTCTTAAGTATAAAAAATCTTCTAAAATTTAACATCAATCTTGCCCGGGAAAGATAAATTTTACCAAAAATTAGCTCAAAATTTTAATGCCTTTCGTTGCCACCAAAATTTTCCTTTGCCCGGGAAAGTTTACTTTCATCGTGAAAGTTACTTTCATCAAAACTTTCATGAATGTGTTAAGATCCATGTATTAATTATATTAGCCTAATTTTTTAAAAAAAATTATTTATCGTAGCTATATTCTTATTAAACATTAATAAAATTTAAGTGTTGTTCTTTTATTTTTTTATTTTAAATATATCAATACTAAATATTAATAAAATTTAAGTGTTAGTTCTAAACTGAAAATATGAAAAACTCATAAAACACATAATTTATATTACAAAATACATTGTTTATATTTTACAAAAACAAATACATTGTTTATACATCATTATCAGAAATTGATTCTGAATCCGAGTCAGAATCATCACATGAATCTTCTAAAGCTTCTTCTGAAAAATATTGATCGTTTGGATTATCTATTGGTAAAGGTTCATAATTATTTTCATCTTCATCTTCAACTGCATGTGCTTCAACTCTCAGAATATCACTAGTTGCAACGATATGGTTATAGTTGTCATCTTGCAGTGCCATTTGTACAACTTCTGTGGTTTCCATAAAACCTCTTGGATAAACTTTTGTAGATGCCCACCAATCATTAGCTACACTTGGACGCAACCGAGGATAGGGAATGAAACAAACTTGATCACACTGTTCTGGTAAGATAAAAGGATAAATTAGCATATCGTCTACGAGGACAAACATCGACAATACCCGATCGATGTCTACGCATTCCACGACCAAGTGCGTTGTCAAACCAAGTGCATCTGAAAATCATAGCTTTGAGCCCAACAACACCAGGATACTCAATCATGATCTGTCCTCTATGAGTCCGAAATACTCAGTGTCAGTGGTTCCACGTACACATACACCATAATTATGTGTTTTTTTTTTATTTTTTCCATGATTATGGGTATGGAAGTGGTATCCTCTTGAATAAAACATAGGCCAAGATGTGAATTGGTGGTTAGGACCTTGTACAAACTCAAGCATCCAAAACGGGAATACATATGATTCACTAGCATTGTTCATCTGCATGCATTAGTATATACACATAAACAAACATAATTAACAGATATATAAAAAATTAATATGTCATAATTCACTAAATAATTAGTAATACTTACATAGTCTCTACACCATGTAGCAAAGTGTTTTTCTTTTGCTTTATCCATTGCGTCCGAAGTTATATATGGTGTTGTAGTCATCATGTACTCTTCAAACATTCTACAATATAAATATATGTATATATAATTAAATAAAATTTTATATTTAATAATTATAGGTAATTTGATAGAGTAATTAATAATTTAATAGGAAAACATAAATTAAACTATTACCTCTCGTACGGTGCAAATTCTTCACAATTAAGTAATAAAAATGTTTGGACCATGTTATAGTCCAAGTCTGAGAACCATCCCCGTGTTGACTTACCACTCACTCGTCCTACTTGTTGAAAGATGCTTGGAACATCAAGATGTGTGTAGGTAAATCGAATATTTCCAGCAACTTCTAAATGCTCTGAACGATTAAGAGATGGCAAGAAATTGGACATAACGTAAGAAATCTCTTCATTAACACATTGAGCTACTGTCGACCCTCCAATGCGTGCTTTATTTTTGACTTTCTTTTTCAGATGATACATATACCGCTCGAATGGATACATCCACCTATAATGAACAGGACCACCTAATGCAACTTCATCAGGTAGGTGCACAACTAGGTGTTCCATCACATCAAAGAAAGACGGAGGGAAGATTTTTTCCAGATTGCAAAGCTTTACAGCAGTATTTTCTTTTAATACAGCTACGTCTTCGGTTTTCAACGTTCTCGCAGAGATATTTCGAAAAAAAAGTGCAATATCTACAGAAATAAAATATCATTTTAAAATTATACAAAACTATATTAAACTTAACTAACAATGTTTTTAAAAATATTTATTGTATTATTATACCTGAAATAGCTGTGTGCACATTTGTTGGTAGCAGCTCGGTGAAAGCTATGGGGAGAAGTCGTTGCATGATTACATGGCAGTCGTGACTTTTTAGTCCTGATAATTTCCCGTTATTCACATCTACACATCGTGAGAACTTTGAGGCATATCCATCAGGAAACTTGATATCGTTCTTCAACCACATTAAGAAAGCTTGTTTTCCCTCTTTTGACAATCTGAAGATTGGAACAGGTGCTACACCTTCTTCAGTAAGCTCTAGATCCGGTCTTTTGCAAAATTCAGGGAGATCCATCCTAGATTTAATGTTATCTTTCGTCTTCCCTGGAACATTTAATATTGTGTTGATGATGTTGTCGAAAAAATTCTTTTCGATGTGCATGAAATCAAGATTGTGCCGAAGAAGTAGATCTTTCCAGTATGGTAAATCCCAAAAGATACTCTTTTTCACCCAATTATGGTAGTCACCATACCCTCTAATGGTTCGAGAAGGCATTTCATGACCATTACCACCGCATTCAACAGTTTTTTTCAATCCTGCTATATTGTTGATCCTCTCATGCAAAATCTCCTCCCCAGTCAACCATTGCGGAGGATCATCCATCATAGTTTTCCCCTTCAGAAAAGATGTCTTATTTCGCCTGTAAGGATGATCTTTCGGCAAAAAAACTCTGTGGCAGTCAAACCAACTATGTTTTCTTCCATTTGGTAACCAAAACGCATTTGTCTCATCTTGACAATACGGACAAGCCATTCTGCCATGCGTCATCCATCCGGATAGCATACCATATGCAGGAAAATCGCTAATCGTCCACATTAACACAACACGCATCTTGAAATTTTCCTTCTTTGACACATCATAAGCATCAACCCCATCACTCCATAGTAATTTCAATTCTTCAATCAATGGTTGAAGAAAAATATCTAGACTCTTTTTTGGATGTTTTGGTCCTGGAACTAATATAGAGAGAAAAAAAAATTCTCTTCTCATGCACATCCCAGGGGGTAGATTGTATGGCGTCAATATGACAGGCCAAACAGAATGTGAATGACCGTTCATACCAATTGGATTAAATCCATCTGTTGATAAGCCTAAATAGATGTTACGGCTCTCAGAAGCAAATGCAGGATATACCTTATTAAAATGCTTCCATGCTTTACCGTCAGAGGGGTGATGCATCTCTCCTTCGGGGGATGAGTGTTCAGCGTGCCATCTCATATGTGCAGCTATTGTTTCTGATTGGTACAATCGCTTCAACCGGTCCGCAACGGGCAGATAGAACATTTGTTGCTTTGGTATTTTTTTACCCCTTCCGCTATGCGGTTCATAGCGATCTTTTTTGCAAAACCGGCAAGACTGTAATTGTCGATCTTCTTCTTTCCAAAATAACATACAGTTATTCTCGCACACGTCAATCTTCAAACAAGGTAATCCGAGAGCTCGGGTCAACTTTTTTGTCTCATAGTACGATTTTGGAGCTTTGTTAGGTGACGGGAGGACATTCTTAAATGTTTCATCTATATCATCCGGACATTCTTTGGCAAGATTGAAGTTGGTCTTCCAGTTCAACACCTTTGACGCCATGTACAGTTGAGAAACTCCTTCAGGACAACCCTCATAAAGGGGTTGACTTGCTTCTTCTACTGCTTGGAAAACACTATCATGGCATCTTTCTTCATAAACTGGTTCCGGCATACCCTTGGGAATTGTGGCACTGTCATGTATCTCCATGTTTGAATATGTGTGTGGATCATCGTTTTGATCTGTTGGCTCTTGATAATTAGAGTAACCATCTCTGATTTCTTGTTCTTCTACGTAGTGGCTTGTTGATGCTTCACCTCCACTAGATAAATTTTCTCCATGATGCGTCCAAACATAGTAATTCGCCGTAAATCCCATCAAATACAAGTGTCTTCCTACTGTGTCTGCATCATGACTCTTTTCATTTCTGCATTTTTTACATGGACACAATAACTTCTTTCGTTCCATGTAAGATGGTTGACCACGAGCGAAACTTAAAAATGTATTGAGCCCATCGATGAATTCTTCTGATACGCCTCTTCGATCTTCATTTAAGCGTTTGTACATCCACTCCCTTGAATCGAAAAAATCAGATATTTTTGTAGAGAAATAAGAAAGTGAATCGTTGTTTGATTTTGTGATAAAGGATAGCTCGTCGCTTGTTGTAATATATAGCGGATTTGCCAGGGATTGCCACAACTTAATTCGTGGCAATAACGAATATATTCTCCCAACATGTCGATAAGACATGACAACTTTTCAGAAAAGATAATGTTTGCCACGATTTTTTGTAAGTATCAATTATGGCAATTTGTGGTAACCACAAAATATCATGCCGACAGCAATAATGTGACTTGATATATTGACGTTAGGTCTTACCACAAAATGCAACAAAAATAATTGTGGCAAAAAAAAGTTCTGAATTCTGAGGAATATTATTATTAAAATAACTTGCCACAGTTTGCCACAAATTAAGTTATGGCGTTTTGCCACTAATTGCCACACTTCGAAATTGTGGCGAATTACCACAAAAAGTTTGAAGAAAAACGTGGCAAATATTGTGTTGAAATATTTTGTGACAATTTGTGGCAAAATTTACCACATATTGCCAGAAATTAAGTTTTGTGTCAAATATTGCCACGAAATTGTAAGAAAATTGCCACCAATTCCGAAAATTTCAAATTCGTGGCAAATTCGTGGCACTTACGTGGTAATTTTTGTTTGCCACAACATGCTGGTGGCGAATTCGTGGCAATGCCTTCATTTTCTTGTAGTGTGTCTTCAAAATTATTAGAAGAAGAAGCCATTTAGAAGAAAAGGTAAGAGTGTTGAATTCTTGTTCAAAGGAAGGTAAAAAATAAAGAAATGGTAAGAGAACTAATATGGTAAAAGAAGAGAAGTTGTGATATGGTAAGATAATCGATACGGTAAGAGAAGAGAAGACTTGTTTTTGTGATATGGTAAGAGAGAAGAAGACTTGTTTCTTGCTTCGTCACTTGTTCTTTTACACTTTTAAACTCGGAAGAGAATTGACAGAGTTTATAAAGAAAACTTTGTAACATCAAACTGAGTCTTTAAAAAACTAAGACTTGTCTTCTTTGTGTCACATGCTCTTGTCGTTGTCTACTTCTCCACGCAGACAAAAGTCTTCCTATTTCATCTTGGCTCCACCTACAAAAGTAAGACACAAGTTTATAAAACAAGTCTTACTGTTTCGTCACATGTCAACATAAGCTTTACACAACAATATTCCAGTACTATGAGTGGTTGAAACATACCAACATAAGCTTTATGGCTTGGCATCTTCTGTCACATGTCTCTCTCTTTACGTCTTGGCTTCGTTGGCTTGGCATCTTCTGTCACATGTTTTCATGTTTCGTCTTGGCTTGGACTACTGTCACATGAGAAACAGCATGATGAGAAACTAAACTATCAGAGTCTAGACAAATTGCATTAAACAGAAACCGATATTATACATTAAGATCCATCGTCTCAGACATTATACAGACTCGAAACAAATTCAGAGAAAGAAGACACAAATGCAATTATCATACATACTCGACACAAACACCACAAAGACACAACTAAAAGACAACTAAAGACTTGACACAAGCAATTTAAAATCCATATCATATAGACGCAACTAAAGACTCAAACTAACTTGTCAGCATATCTTTAATAAGCTTGTTTTTAAGGCAAGTTCGAGTTCAGTTAATGGCTAAGTCTTGACAAGTATACTCTCAAGCAATTTTTACTTGTTAAGAGTATCCTTCAAAGCAAAGTCTTTCTGCCTAATGTCCCACATGATCTGAAACTTCTTTTCTTCCTCTTCCAACTTCGTTGACTTGCTCACAGCCCTTTTTTTCCTTTCGCCTTTGCTGCTTTAACTTCAATAGGGCGTGAAGATTGATCATCCTCTCCAGCCACAGAAGTTGGTGATTGTGTAGAGTGCTCATCTAACTTCCTTCTTTTTGACTGCACCTTATCTTTAGTTGTAGATGCACCACACCATTTCTCATCAAACCATGCGTGCTCAAGGGTAAACTTCACCTTGTAGTCATTGAAGTAAATCTCATGAGCCATTTTCATTACATCATTCTCGTTCTGGCCACTTGATTTCTCTTTTGTTGCCGCATCATAGCAGCCAAAGAACTTGCAGACGCCCTCATTTATCTTCCCCCACCTTTGTTCGCAGTGAGTAGGCTTTCTATTTTGCAAACCAGCTTGCTTGGGACTTGCTGCAAAATAAGCTGCAATGTGTTTCCAAAACGCAATGGCTTTTTGCTCATTCCCAACTACGGGGTCTTTGGAGGTGTTCAACCAAGCACTGATGAGCACCTGATCTTCTGATGGTGTCCACTTCCTTCTCTCTTTACAGTCCTCCACAGTGTATAATTCAACGTTTTCTTCTTCAGACCAAGGACCTAACAAAGAGACATTTGACAAAGAGATATCTAAACTAGGTTGAGTGTTTGGTTGTTGATGGTTTAAGAGATCCATAAAGCTAGAAGGTTGAGTATATGAATCCACAAAAAAAATTTATGGATTAAAAGGAAATATGAAGGGTGGAAGGAAGTAGAAAAGGAGAAGTAATTGGTTGTTTTAACGTGTTGTTGTTTAAGAGTATTGTTCAGATTTTAAAGGATACTTAAAATTTTTAGTTGTTAAATTACTTACTTTGTGTGTTAATGGCAATTAATGTTCATACCTAGAACTAAAAGAAACACCACAACTAAATGCAAATCACATCCACACAACTAACAAAAACCATTTAACTTCCAAACCTAATCAAGCTCTAACAAATACTACCTCCGTTCCACAAAATAGTATGTTATGGATTTTTACTTTGTTCCACAAAAAAAAAATTGTGGAATATCATTAATGTTTTTTATATAAAAATTAACTCACATTTGATATTTACAATTATTTACATAAATGTTTTTTTTTGGCTAAAGATAAATGTTTTTTGTAACATTCACTTTTAAAGGAATGAAAGCAGTTTAAAGAGGAAAGTCTGCAAAATCATTTAAATGAAGCCACCAAAATAAGCAAAACAATAATCATAAGAAAAATATGCATTTATTGTTTCTTAATCTATGTGAAATACTCAAAACATCATATTTCATAGAACAGAGGTAGTACCATTTAATTTCCAAACCTAATCAATCTAACAAATACCATTTACTTTTATAACCTAATAGCTCTAACAAAGCATTAAAGAGAAGTCTGCTTACCTCTTGCTGATTGAAATGAAAGATGGATCTTTTGGCGATGTTGAATCTGTAATGAATGAAAGGAAACTTCCCAACTGTCATGCCCGCTTCTTGATGATCACCATCCTCACACAGCCAACAAAAAAGTTATAAAACAAAACATATACCAAAAAAATAAAACAAAGTCTAGAAGAAACAAGTTTTTCGTAAATCGATTCTACTAAGCAAAGTAATAAACATTGATCAAGAACAAATTTTTGACAAAGCGATTCAAAATTCAATTAGTAAAGAAAAAGGAAATGACCTTGATGATGCAAATTAATAAACACTGATCAAGAACAAATCTTTGACAAATTGATTCAAGATCCAATTAGTAAAGAACAAAAAATTGACCTAGATGATGCAAATCAATAAATGCTCAAGAATAAATCTTTGACTTCGATGATGCATGCAACAACAATACAAGTCTAAACACTGATACAAAAAAATTCCTTTGATAGTTCCAATCGATACACAACAAGCTCAGTTTCTAACCGATACCATAAACAAAATCAGTAAAAAAAAGGGTGAGATCTTTCTTCACTTACAAGGTTCGAAGGAGAAAGGTTTACAAAGGCCTGAGAAGATCATCTGCTTCGTCTTTCAATCCATCTACGACTTCTTCTCTTTCTTTATCTTTCCTTCTTCTTTTGAGGCTCTTCGGTGAAACAGAACGGAATCGTCCTTGATGGAGTGACTTGTTTTGGATGAGAAAGAAATCATCTTTGATTCCAGAATCAATCGAACCCCAATGACGATCGATATCAAAACGCCAGAGAAGATCGATATTGGAGGAGAAAGAGAACGTATAGCTTTTCGGTTCAATACCGACGAAGGAGAGAGTCATAAAGGAGATATCAAGTAGAAACGTGCCAGGTCTCGGTTCGTACCATCTGTAATTTCCCTTTCTTAACACTGGTTCTTTCCTTTATCATCATTTTTGATTTTTTTTTTGTTAACTTTTGCTCAGAACCTCACATTAGAAACACCGATGAAGGTGCTCTTAGCTCCTCCATATTTATTAGACATGTCTTAAAATATTTGGAAAACAGACACGATGCCAAAACTAAAACATTTCATGTGGCGATTTTTATCAGGAGCTCTGGCTAGTGGCTGTTATAGCTAATTTGCTCAAACGTTAGGATCCATGTAGATTATTATTGTGTTCGATGTTGTCTTGAGGAAGAAACCTGAAACCCTCTAGTATTCATGTGTTCTTTTGGACGCATAATATCTTAACAAGACAAAATGCCATATATTATATAGAATCACATGGATGGAAACTTGGATAGGGAAACACACTGTAATTTGTAAACCTATATAGACTCTCAAAAGATTATGGAAATGTCGAAGTCTACTTCAATACAATACAGGAGATTCTGAAGAATTGCATGTTTATACTCAGATCATGACAAACATATATGAATGGATAACTTTAAATAAAAAGTTGACTTAACTGGTTCTGGTTCAAATACTTTAAATAGGCCTAACTTAAATGATATATAAGAATTTAACAAATTAAACTTCAGTTATAATAGCAATTAGCAAAATCTTCAATAACTTTACATATGTGAACCCATCATTATCATTAGCCAACAACACTCAACATAATCAATTTGGTAACATTAGTTAAATAAAAGTTTTAAACTCCAACTTAATCATTTCATTTGAATAAATTATAAATATTCTCCAAAAATATTTTAGTTTTCACTATTGTCTTCCCACATTCATGTATGATAAACTCTGTATACAAAATAGTTATTTATCCGGATTTTAGTTTAATCTAGGGTTAATTGGTTGAAAAAACATGGATGAGAAGTTAATAAATGAACCGTACAACGCAAAGATTATTTAGCGAACCGGATAGTGGCGTCTACGTCAACTTACAAAATAGCCCCGTCGGACTGTGAAACTATGATCTATAGCTACAATAGCCCATATCTCATATAGATATGTTGTCAGTAGGTGTCAGAGAAAATGACACTTTGTCCCATCTATATTCCCGCATTTCGTATATGTTCAAAAGAAGCAAGTTGCACTTGTAACCAAAAATGTAAAACCCTAATAATATTAAGAAACTGACATATTTATGATATGCCAAGAGGTTGGTAATACCATGATCACCTCTAAAGTTAATGAGACAAAATTGAGGCGGAAATTATAACACGAGGAATATGTGACAAAACCATGAGGAATACATGACAAAATATTACAAATTAGGGTATTGACGAATTTTTAGAATGATACAATGTGCAAACAAGAAGGCATGCGATTTTTTCCAATATTTAACAATTAACATGTACGACATGTGCAACATACTAAAAGTTATTATACCATATTATAGCATGCATGAGTTGCATAAAAATGAAAACACGTAAAAACAGACACTCAATAACAAATTCATATTGATATTTTAAGCATGATCAGAAAAATAGTTGAAACTTTAAAAGAGAAGAAGAATAAATATTTTGACGAGATTGAACAAAAATTCCTAGGGATAAACCGACGATATTAAGATGAATTGAAATATATAAGTGTGATCACCAAGCAGTATATGATATATCTTATAACAAGTTGAGAAAAACTCAAAAAAGCCAGTATGGCGAAGAAAGAAGAGAAAAATCAGTGGTTCACAACAAACAAAATCAAATTATAACAATCAATCAATAACCAACCCGATTTTTGTATTTAAACCAAATTGAACATTACTCAGTTTGACTAGACCATAAAACCTATCGATAATGTCCAAAAAGTTGTAAATTAATATAAAATTATACTTGTCAGAGATATTTTGTAAAACCTACTCAAAACTAATAATGCCTAGTAATATGTAGCCAGTGCCTGCATGAGCGTTACAAGAGTATTGGGGGAGATATTCGAAAAGTGAACGGAGGAGTATCCGACGAGCTAAATATTATTATTTTCTTGTGTATATGAAATGCAATTACCCTTTAATCTATTACATAGGGTATATGCTACATAATTTATTCAAAAATTTTTGTATGCTGCATAATTTGTTCAAAACAAATAATTCTTTTCTTTTGTTCAAAAATTAGGTTTGTTTGGTTTGAAAACTTTATCATATAAAAAGACAAAGGAACGAGAGAGACGGACGAAGAAGTGGTGATTATTTTATATAAACCGGAAAGCGATTCATCTGGTTCCCTTTATTTTCCCCTAAATGTTTTTCAAATTTTGAAAACCAAACGTTCCCGATTTTCATCACTTTCGTCCACCACCACCGCCGCACAACGCCGCCTCAGCTGCATCGGGGAATGTAAATAGCCGACGTCTTACCATTTATAACGTGTAAGTCAGCATCCTCGTCTTCTTCTTCCTTTCCTCTTAATAAACCCTAGTTTCGGAGAGGCTTTTGTCTTCAATCCTCTCAGGTTTGGGATTACATCCATTTTGATCGCAATCTCTGAGCTTTCCCCAATTTTAATTCGAATTCGATTAGCTTTTGTTACTTTGATTAATGACCAAATCGCTTCGATAGTGATTTTGATTTCTCTTAGCTACACGACTTAAAGCTGATTCTAACCATATCGGATTCGTTTCCAGATTATCGATTGAAGCACATTTGTATCTGCCGAAATGTCTCTGCTAAGCAGGTTCTTTTACAAGAGACCACCAGATGGATTACTTGAATTTGCTGATAGAGTTTATGGTAAAAATCATCATCTCACCTTTTAACGATTACTATTTACTTTCTTTGGCTAAATCTTTGTACTTTCCTACAGTTTTTGATTCATGTTTCTGCACGGAAGTGTTGGCCGACGACTTATACCAAATCTTCCTCCACGAAGTCATCAACGACCTACACGAAGACTTCCCCGAATCATCCTTCCTAGCCTTCAACTTCCGTGAAGGGGAGAAAAGAAGCGTCTTTGCCGAGACCCTCTGCGAGTACGACGTAACCGTCCTCGAGTATCCGAGGCAATACGAAGGCTGCCCTCTCCTCCCTTTATCACTCATCCAGCATTTCCTCCGCGTCTGTGAGAATTGGCTCTCTCGTGGGAACCGTCAGGATGTTATTCTTCTTCACTGCGAAAGAGGAGGCTGGCCGCTTCTTGCTTTTATCCTCGCCAGCTTTCTTATCTTCAGGAAAGTTCATAGTGGTGAGCGGAGGACGCTTGAGATTGTGCATCGTGAGGCTCCTAAGGGTCTTTTGCAGCTGCTTTCACCGTTGAATCCGTTCCCTTCTCAGCTTCGTTATCTTCAGTATGTGGCGAGGAGGAATATTAGTCCTGAGTGGCCGCCTCCTGAGAGATCTCTTTCTTTGGATTGTGTGATTATTCGAGCTATTCCCAACTTTGACTCCCAGCATGGATGCAGACCCATTATACGGATCTTTGGAAGAAACTACAGTAGCACATCTGGTCTTTCCACGGAGATGCTTTATTCTATGTCTAATAAGAAAAAGCCCCTTCGGCATTACAGACAGGTTGGTGTGTTTGTTATTTCTGTGATGTCTCTTTCAGACACTTCTCTATAGATTGTTAATGTTTCTAACGTAACCCTGTATAATCTGGCTGCAGGCAGAATGTGACGTGATCAAACTTGACATACAGTGCTGGGTGCAAGGAGATGTTGTACTGGAGTGTGTGCATATGGATTTAGAACCAGAACGAGAGGTTATGATGTTTCGTGTGATGTTCAATACTGCATTTATCAGGTCCAACATACTAATGTTGAACTCGGACAACTTGGATATTCTTTGGGAGGCCAAGGATCATTATCCAAAAGGGTTTCGAGCAGAGGTGTGGACCTTTTTGTTCACCTCTTTAAATTTTGATATGAATATAACAAGATATGGATGCTAGAGGAGAAACAATTGTTTTTTAATTAAACTTATATGGGTGGGGTAAAGATAATCCATGCTACACATGCGCTTGTTTCTGACTCCTTTTTTATGTATTCAGGTTTTGTTTGGAGAAGTTGAGAATGCTTTGCCTCAGAAAGTTCCAACCCCAATAG
>OVBX01002332.1:0-20754 GCA_900406325.1 Erucastrum elatum | reverse complement strand
CTGATGTTGTCATCATCCATGCTCCCAAGGAAGAAGAAGTCAACTCTGCCCCTGCTCAGGTTGCTGCTCCGGCTGCTCTTATGCCGGAAGCTCCCCTCACAGCTGTAGATTACCCTGAGATGATCCCTGTCGCCTAGAAGACCTTCTACTGCTGTTTCCATGTGTTTTTGTTTTTTTATTTGTTCAACTTTTCTCACCCTCTTTCGACAGTTTTTAGTTTCTTGTATCTTCGAATCAAACACCTTTTCCTCAAATCGATAATTCTCAAGTTTCCAATTTTGAAACCCCGTTCAAGTTCCAAAATATCTCACTGATCTCTGACTGTTTAGGCTTGGCCAAGATTGTGGATCCTTGATTAGCTTTTGCATTAGATTCTTGGAATCATTCTTAGAGATGACACTCAACCACCCAAATTTTCATCATACTTGGTCCGCATCATAACTGCGGCTTCTGCATCCACCACTGTCAATGAATGAGGTTAGGTTTTGCACCAAACCATCTCATATTGACTCCGTCACTACCTCTTCTAATCCAGCCTTCACCACTTATACCAGCTTCCTTAGACTAAATAAACACTCCTGCAAAGAGCTACTATGTTCAAAGAGATGTAGGGAGTAATATTATGTGGGTTTACTGTGTCCAATGTAAGAAGAGCCAAAAATAAGCAAATCTTGGTGTCATCCTGTGTGTGCTCAAGTTTTAATCCAAAGTATCTCACTTCTTTTGTTCTATCCTACAGAACAGATTGACCTGACATTTTACAACAATAATGAATCACTAGTGATCACAATAACACTAAGCCACACACTTACGTTCCCACAAATAACTTTCTAAAAAGTGAAAAGTGACACCATTAAGATGAAGAAGCGCACACAAATTTGGAAAGAAAAAGAGAATGCAAGTCTTTATGAAACTATTACTGTGATCAGTGTAGTTGTTACTCACTAATTGTGTAGCTGTACAGAAAAATGGTTTGCGTTCAAACTTCAACACATTGCTCTCAGTATAAAGAGCTACAACAATCAAAAAAAATATGATTTTTTTCTAATTCTATAGTTTTACTCAGCTTATTTTCCGGTCCAATCTATTAAATCAGAGCGAGGAACATATATCTTCGACAGTTGTTCTTCAGCTTCTGTATCATTCACAACACCTCGACACCCTGGAAAGCCACATGAACATGAAAGACGCTCGTCTACAGAAAAGAACCTGTAAATTAGAAGATCCGAGTCAGCAAATTGATTAAAGAATTATCTCAGATGATTCAGAGGGCATGAAAAGGAAACCTGTAGTCATAGGTCAGCTCTTCCCATATAGCTATATCCCTCTTTGCGAAAATGATAATGTGTTCATCTCCATTAACACTGATGACTCTCGAGTAGCAATTTGGCTGCATAAAAGTAAGACAACAAAAATGCTTTAGCTTTCAAGATGCTAACTCAATCGATTACAAGCAATTAAGAGTGATGAGCCATTGACATACCACACAAGAGTGATTAATCAGGTGGGCAATGCTTCCTGCCCTTGTAGCATCTATGACTCGCTCATCATCAATTCTAAACATATAAGTACCCGCACCCTGCCACACGTAAGAAACAAATAACTTTCTCAGATACTTGTGAACTCATCCATGATTTATACTTTTTCGAGGAGTGTTATGAAACAACAATGCTACAGATCAATCCGCTGCTCCATTCTACCAGTATTATCATAGAATCTTTCATATATGAAGCACACAAAAGTACAAAATTTAGTTAGAACTGCTTACCACCATTGAATTGTAGATAAGACGTTCTCTTTTGTCAGCTATTGAGGGTCTAACAAGTTCTCCAGTGTATTCAATCACCTACATCAAAATCATACAAACATTTCCTTGAGTGATACTTTCCAAATATGGAACTTCCTGTACAGGTTAAGTATGCTCACCATATCTCCAGCACTGTGCGGAAGCTTTCCAAAGATGCCAAAACCATGAATTCCTGATTTCCCTGAGAAAAAAAAATACAAACTTTTACGATCATACAGAAATCCTACTATTTTGATCGTAGCATAAGTTTGAAAGACATGTTATATCCTTTAAGATTTACTGCTAATTCTAGAAGAACGAATGTTTACCATATGTTAATCTCTTCTTGTATGTTTCCTTCATGTATTTATATTTCTCAGCCATAGAAACGATATTGGTTGGTGTATTCATCTGTGACACCTTCGATCCGCGAATGCGCTCATAGGTTGAAACCTCCTTTCGAGAGTAACCACCGATAAGATATGGCTGATTCTCAACAAATAATCGCTTTGAAGAAGCAGCCGCAAGAGCTTCAGGTTCCTTCCGCCCTCTTCTTCCAAGAAAATTATAAGGCTCTGCAACAATAGACCAAAAAATATGTCGAGATGGATCATCTATGCTACTGACACATAGGAAGAAAACATTAACTAAAACTAAAACAGATAGACGCAGTAGCTACATACCAGTACGAGCACAGCCAGATGGATTAGGTGGTGGGAGATAGTCAGAAGTATTATGAGTAGTAGGTTTGATCATGTCTTTTGATTCTAGGCAGGCAGTTGATGTTTGTCGATGCCTCTTGCAGAATGAGCGCATGAGGATACACTGAGCTGCCTCTTCATCCTCCTTTGGTAGAAGAAAAAGCTTATTCTCACTCTCAAGCTACATAGACGGTCAAGATAGCCATCATCAGTTAAAAACATCTCTTGTGTGCAAGCTGTGTTTTGAGTAGACTTGTGTGCAAGATATGAAAGTACCTCAACACATAGACCAGAAGCTCGCGCGCAAAGTGGATGATATGCCACACGACAAGAATCGTTTGAACACTGAAAAAATGTAGTCATTGTAAACATTATATCAACTTATCGCTGGCCTTTGACAATAATGAAGGCATATACAGTTGTTTAAATATTGAATGTAGCCACCAGTATCTAGAACACAACTTATATACAAGCTACATGAAAAACATAACTGTAACTTTGCAAGATATCACAATGCAATATTTCAAAAGTCTAGATCAATAAAAAAACTGCATGGAATTTAGCCAGTGGACGGACATAAAGAAACAATCAATAAGCACAAAGACCTCCTCTGGAAAACTCACATGACACACATTCTAGCCAAATGAATTTGTATATGCATCATCGCTTCTAGAAAATAAAAACCAGTAAGTTCATAATATCTGTAAAAGTCGCCAACTTCAGAAGCACTACCAAAAATATATACAGGAATGATCAGAAAATTATGCTGCATTTCTACTTAAAGCCAGTAATATTGGCAGCATTTTCATTAGGCAATTTCAACTAGATAATTGTGTACCGGGAATCCACCACAATGCATAAGACGATTTAGCTTCTAATGTCACAGAACGAAATCTTACTTGGATACAAGCTCCATAAGATACCGCACAGATGGTGCACATTAGTTTCCAGCGATCCTAGTTTTAAGAATTTGGCAAAAAAAGGAAGAGGAATAAGATTTCTGAAAAGCCCACAGTGACGGTGTAAAGGAAACAGAAAAAAAAAAAAAGAGAGCACAAACCTTACTGATCTTATTCACCCCATCAATCGGCTCCATCTTCTTGACATCAGATAAACATGTTTCTGTTTAAATAGCAAGTTATAAATATGGTAAATGTCTCCTATTTCTTCAGTTAAAAAACTTATACACAACAACAAATCGTAAATACTGAACCTGGTATCCATATAGCACAAGCAAGATGAGCCCAGCGCCCATCAGTTGTCGGCTTCATAGCACCCCCTATAAGAAGTTTTTATTATACACTAATGAAAGGACATAAAGACTCCACACACTAAATGGTACGGTCAAATTACCAACTACGGGACAAAGACAACAGCGTGGATGTGTATCAGGAGCTCCAGGACGACATAAGTTGCATAACCACAAAGCACCGTCACAGGGTTCTAGCTCTCCATAGCATCCAGCATGAACCTAGTAGTAGACCAGCCATTTCAATTTGAGTCACACAAAGCACTCCAGAGTGTAGATCTAAGAGACATGTTACCGAGGAAAGCTCAGAGCATGAACAATACCATTATTCTACATTTATCACATTGCAGGAACAAATTGTTTTCATACTCCTGCAGATAGAAAAATATAAATCAGAACTAACTTATTAAAGCGCAAAATATTGAAATCTCCTATCGAGAAACAAAAAGATGAATCCTTAACCTCATCCATGTGGCAGACATTGCACCTATCGAGATCTTTCCAGTCAACACGAACAGGTCGATAACCAGTAAGATGATCTTCATGCCTTCCCAAACTACTTTTGCTTATAGAAACATTGGATGATAGTCTAGATTTTGCTAAAGCCTGCTAGATGATGGTTTATAAGGGTGCAACGCATATTAGGTGCAATCACTAGAAGGTAAACGATGATGCAATGGTATAAAATAGGGAAAACAGATACAAATCAGTTTAAAGGCAAAGACTAGATACCTGTACAAGTTTAATGACTTCGGGGTTGGAGAGACCAAACATGTCTGATCCATTTAGTTCATCCCTCAAAACATTGGGACTATCAGTAGCACTATGTACTTTTCTTGTCCTGTTATATATCTTATTCCAGCAGGCTGATGGAGTAAGCCCTTTGAACTGCAAAAAAATAGTTATTAGTGGTAGCAAGAGATGCACGCTGGACCTCAAAAACACATAAAATACACAGAAAAAGTAATTAGATGCTTTCTACTCACTTGCTCTCCACTATCAGCAGTCACTCTAAACAGAGGGCGAGTCTTAGACTCGGCATCTCTGAGCACTTCCATCTTGTACAAGGCAGATGCACTATGATCTGCTTAAAACCAAAAGCAGCAACCCACATCACACTGATGAACTAATTTCAATCAACCAAATATGGAAAATATCTGATTAGTAAGGAAAAGCCAAAAACTTATTAAGAAATTACCTTTTAGTGATGTGAACTTTCTCATAGCTGTATACCCTTCAGGCCAAATATGATTCTCATCCTTGAAAAACTGAGTGTCTGTCACAATTTTTCCTGTAAACAAGTCATAAGAAAATGCATGATGATGGAGTTCATTCCTAGAGCAAATTGAAAATATTCAGCCATAGCACAAAGGATGATACACCTTATAAGTTCCCAGCCTTACCGAGATTTATTATTTGCAGATCCCCTATCGTATATCGGAAATCTACAGGTTCTGTTGGTCTCAACCACACTTCTCCATCATTAATGTGATCATCAGCCGAGTTTGAGCTGCCCTCTTCTGTACTATTGGTCTTTGCGGAACACTCAGAATCAGCTCCTTTTTGAAGTTGAATCATCCTTTCTGGAAGCCTATGTTCTTTCAGATATCTGGATGAAAAGCAAAATAGCAGTAATTTCAGGACAGGCAACTAGTCCGAGCTTCATGAAACATCGGGAAATAACTATTGGTATAGTCGTTAATGCACAAAGTACTGGAAAATCAAGAAAGTAGAATGTAAATGAAAAGAGAGGGATCTTGCATTTTTGCTTCTTGCATGCCCTCTTCAAACCGAGCTTGTTTGCACTTCAAATGAGATGGCGAGAGAAGCCCTTTGAGAAATGAGCTTGCTTGTTTTACCTTTATTCTATACAACCAAAGGATGTTAAATTCCAGCTTGATAATGCGTAACATTCATCTCAATAACTCGGGAAAAACCAAGATAGTCTAACCTGGCAAAATCATGGGTGCCAAAAAATTGTACCAAGATCGATCTTCCTCCAGATACCTTGTTGGTTAGACCTTTCCGCTCTCCGATAACAGATTCGTCCACAATAACTGCTGGCCACATAGCATGACCTGTCCAAAAAATTAAGCAAATGCAGGGCTATGGAAGTCAGTAGGTAGTTCTCCTTGTATATATGCTTCAAAAGCATCAGCCTTCTGATAGCTTAGAGGGAATCAGTTTAGTACAAACCAGAAAGTTTCGCCCACACAATGTCTCCAGGCCCAAAATCTTGAGAATCCTCCAAATTAGCTGCCAATACAACCATCTCATCGTAATCACGGACACCAACAGTCACATCATTAGTACAAATCTTCAGATGCAACATCTCCAGCTCTTCACGAGAAACGAAAAATTTGATCATTTCACGATCAAGAACTAGATCCTCACTAGATCCATCCTCATATTTAACCTAAAGAAGAACACAACCACGGTTAAAGGATCAAGCTTTTGAAGACTCTGTAGCTCGCAAAACTCAGAACTCAAAGTAGAGTAGCTAGAACTACTTACAATGTGACGCTTTCTCTCTAAACTATATTCGACAATGGAACCTGTATACCAAGAAGCATCCAGCGGCCAAAAAACCTAGGGGATTAAACCAAAGTTAATGGTTATTAAGATGCCTCCTTCACAAAAATGGAACGCAATCGCTTAAAATGGACAAGTATCTAGCTTAAACCTTGCATTGTATCCCTACAAAACTTTTAGGTTCCACACCATCATAGCTCAACCTGCAAAGTCAAAACTCTCTCCTCATCATACAAGACCAAGAGAACATAACTGGCGTAAGAAGTGATAGAGAAAAACACTAACCTGACCCATCTCTTAGTTGAACCAGAAGCAAGAGACACCTTGTCCTGATTCTTAACAGAGCTCCCCTTCGTTCGAGATGCCCCGTTCTGCTTATTTCCACTTGAGCAACCCCTCAGGCCATGAGCAGCAAAACCCTCACCAATCCTTCTCTTCTTCTGATTTCTCTCATCAAGCTTCGAACTTTCAGCGCTCCCACCACCAACCAAAGACCCCCGCGGCGACCTCTTACGGCGGCGACAGTAGACGCGAACAATCTCAGGACGACGCAGCTTGCAATCGTCATCTTCGAGGAGATTGCGACAACAATCGCCATCAGGGCTCGCGATGCTACCTTCTTCGACCTCGAATCGCCCAACAACCATCGGAAGCTTACGAGCCTTGACCTTCTTGGACATCAGACTGTGGGAACCGACGGCGACATTGCACGACGACGACGACGAGGCGACAGAGTACGCGTAGCGAGACGGAGCTTCGACGTGGCCGTGGATGTCGATTTCGATCTGGGATTCATCCGCAACACACGCCATGGAAATTGATTCACTCTCTCTCTCTCTCTGTCTCTCGCTTTTCACCTTATCCTCAAAAGAAATCGCTTGGGATTTTTCTGGATTTGGGAAATTAGGGTTTATAGAGCAGAAATCTAAAAAGGGGGGCACAAAATCCTTTGGAGGGAGACGCAAAAAAGACGGTTTACGTTTCCCGCCGATTTTTTTTAGTTAGGTGGCAACAGTTTCAGATCTAAAATCTAGTGCTCGCTCTCTGTTTTTATATCTCCGCATGGATACATACAAAATGTTCAGGAGGATATATGTATCTATATGTGTTGGCAACATGCTTGTTGTCTTTTTTACTCAGTTCTATTTGTTTTGTCATTTACCAGAGAAAATAAAAAGGGGTTTTATTGCTGTATGGAAATAATATGAGTCGAAAATTTTGAATTTAGCCATTTTGAAGATATGATAAAAACAATTTTGGTAAGACATGTCTCAAATAATTTAAATGTCTAGAAATTATGTATGCAAGCCTTTGGACAATTTCAAATTATTTTCTTCAACGCTTGATTATTATTATGCTAATACAAACTCAATTATATATATTTATGAAAATTTAATTCATATATCATATCTACGTTTGACGATACTCCCTGTAACATGGTACAAATCTCTTGTAAATTTTTTTTCTATCAATTCGCATAATTCCACATCAAAATCCAAATTTTTTGATATAGAAACATTAATTAATCCATTTGGATCAAGTGGGCATTCATGGACAATTTCAAATTCAATATGTCATATTTTGTCAATTTTCTCGTATATATTTCGGTTTTCTGTCAACTCCTTCGTATAAATCGTTTCAATTATCCATATCTAATTCTAGATCAATTGTTATATTGAAAATGTAATTGAACCTGCAGGTAGACTCTTCACTAATGAATCAATACAATAACCGAAACACATGTAATTCATTTAGCTGGTGGAGAAGAACCTGGTTCGAATTAAACCGGCTTAGTAGACGACCCGGGTCAATCAAAAATACGTGGTTTAGTTAAACAACCCTAGTGATTTAAATACTTCTATTTTCTCCAACTCTATTTGCCCCCCCTGTCGACACTCGCCAACTTTCTTCCTCCATTTTCGTCGCGCTCTAAAACCCTATCACGCTCTCCTGAATCTCCGCCTACTCAATCGAGCTCTCTCTAGGGCTCTCAGACGGATTAATTCCAATCGAATCCACCACTGTCTCTGATCGTCTGTGTGTCTGTGTACTGCGTCTAGCGGTGTCTCGATTTCCAAGCTCCTCGGAAGATGGATCTCCCCAGCCTCGCTTTGATCCTCCGAGCCGCCGCGCTGAGCCCTAATCCCGATGAACGCAAAGCTTCCGAGCAGCAACTCAATCAGGTCTCCTTAGTTATGATGTGTTAACAGTTCTTCTCGACTTTGATTGAATAGTTATATTGAATAGTTTGCTAATTACAGTTGCAGCACACGCCACAGCATTTGGTGAGGTTATTGCAGATTGTCGTGGATGAGAACTGTGACATGGGGGTGCGTCAGATTGCTAGTATTCAGTTCAAGAACTTCATTGCTAAGAACTGGTCTCCTGATGATTCTGGTATATAATACTAATAAATAGTTTTGTGATTTTCGGAAAGCTTTTATTTAGGTTTATTGGTGTATCTGAGAATGTGCAGGAGAGCAGCCGAGGATTTTGCCAAGCGATAAAGAGTTGGTGAGGGACAACATCCTCGTCTATGTCACCCAAGTTCCTACCTTACTCAGGTAAAACTTGCCAAATGTAGCTTTTCATTCTACTAATTCGGGTATTTGTTTCTGGTAATTTGTTTGTCTGCATGAGGTTTGACTTCAATTGGATTTGAGAAAAGATGCTATTATGTGTATGGCTAGCTTTATCTAGCTTGGAACGTCATATATGTATCATGCATCTTTGTGTCTTTTGAAATATTCTAAGCTGCTAGATATTATTAAACAGTTGAATGAGGATGATATTTGTGTCTTCAAGTGACTTTCTGAAAGATGCTACATGTGTGGCTAATTACGTGTACCATCATCTTGTCTGATAGATAGTCTTCAAACAGATACTGATAGTCATGCATCTTTGTGTTTTTTGAAATATTCTCAGCGGCTAGATATGAAACAGTGAATTTGGATGATATTTTCAGAAGTTGGATTTTTTTTTTCTTAACGCCAATCATTCTTTTTATTCTCCTAATTTCCTGATCCAGGTCACAACTTGGAGAGTGCCTGAAGACAATTATCTATGCTGACTACCCAGAACAATGGCCACGTCTTCTGGATTGGGTGAAGTACAACTTGCAGAATCAACAAATTTATGGAGCTTTGTTTGTGTTGCGGATACTCTCTAGAAAATATGAGTAAGTTTATCACTTTTCCTTCGTATCCCCATATTCCCGTGTGTATGATTTTTAAGACTCGTTATTAAATTTTTAGTTATGGTTGTCTGCCGTGGCAGTAGTGCAGATTTGGCTGTTCAACCTATAATAAAAAAACTTTAGGCGTAGCTACTCCTGAGTCAAAAAAGTTTAGGGAAGATACAAATGTATTGGACAAGGAGTGTTAAGATGAATTTTAAAGTGTATTATTAGAATACAATGATGTTCATGATTTTGTTTACGCCTGAGTAGCCCCATCTCTTTGATTCTGTCACATACTTTTGTTTTCTAGGTTCAAGTCAGACGAGGAGAGGACACCAGTTTCCCGCATCGTTGAGGAGACATTTCCTGTACTTCTGACTATTTTTAATGGGCTTATTCAGATTGAAAATCCCTCACTAGAGATAGCAGAACTTATGAAGCTGATATGCAAAATATTTTGGTCATCCATATATGTAAGTCACTAGCGAGATCAATTACTTGTGCTTCTTTTTTCCCTAGACTTAATATGTATATCCCTAAGATACGACTCCTAGTTAGGTGGTTCCAACTCCATTTGTGATCAATGTCTCTGTTTTCTTGTATTGGAGATTATCACTTGCATTGCATGGTATATTATCATATTGGCAATTGGAAATTTTGCTAGTTGAACTCTTCTTTGGTTTCGGAAGCCGTCCCTACTTTTGTGTTCTTTTAATAATGATTTATGGATATCATGATCTTCATTGTGTTACTTTCCAAATATTCACCACATGATTCTTTTGAACTATTTTCTGTGGCAGCTGGAGCTCCCAAAGCAATTAGCTGATCTAAACGTATTCAATGCATGGATGCTTCTGTTTTTAAGTGTTTCCGAACGTCCTGTTCCAGTTGAAGGCCAGCCGATGGACCCGGAACTTAGAAAATCCTGGGGCTGGTGGAAGGTCAAGAAGTGGACAGTGCACATCTTAAACAGGCTCTACAGTAGGTATGTCTCTGAAGTTAACATGTTAAACAAAAGTACTCTTGGAAGGTCCATTGAATTTTTGTCAACATTTTTTGTGGTAGATTTGGAGACCCAAAACTTCAGACTCTAGAAAACAAACCTTTCGCCCAGATGTTTCAAAAGACTTATGCAGGCAGAATTTTGGAAGGGCATCTAAATTTTCTGAATATCATTCGTGTTGGAGGCTATATCCCTGACAGAGTTACCAATCTTCTCCTTCAGTACTTAAGTAACAGGTTCGTCTTACAGTTCCTTGTGTATTTTAGTTTCATTCATATCAGAATGCACACTTGTATGACTCACATTCTTATTTCCCTGGCATTGTAGATTTGCCTTTTAGTCAACCATTTTAACGTTCTTGGTTTTAATTAGAAAACTCAAGGTTTATATGTTCTTTTGGTAGTTTCACACTATTCTACCTTTTTGCTACCTTACATTATTCTACCTTTTGACATGTATTAAGATGTATCATTGTCATCTTCCGTACAACAAAGAAATGAAATAAATACTATTATGTTTTTTGACATATGTGCCCTTTCTCGTTAATGGAATTCTTAATCCTTTGACACATTCCTTCTACCTGCAGCATTTCGAAGACCAGCATGTACAACTTACTGCTGCCTCGGCTGGATGTTCTGCTTTTCGAGATTGTTTTCCCTCTAATGTGTTTTAATGAATCTGATCAAAAACTTTGGGAGGAAGACCCACATGAATATGTGCGGAAAGGTTACAGTAAGTATTAAAAATAGTGAATTTCTTGAAAAGTCTAACAAATATCATTTAATGATATCTGTTGTGATGCATTACAGATATCATTGAAGACTTGTACAGTCCGCGAACAGCGTCTATGGATTTTGTAAATGAATTGGTTCAAAAACGTGGGAAAGAGAACCTCCCAAAGTTTGTTCAGTTTGTCGTAGGGATCTTCAGGAGGTATTCCATTTGAGCTATTCTGCTTGGATCTTCTTCTTTCGGTTGTGTCTTGTTGTGAATAATTTTTTCACACTGTTTGTAGTTATGACGAAGCTCCTGCGGAACACAAGCCCTACCGTCAAAAAGATGGTGCTATGCTTGCTGTTGGAGCTCTTTGTGATAAACTGAGAAAAACGGATCCCTATAAATCTGAACTAGAGCGTATGTTGGTGCAACACATTTTTCCTGAATTCAGTAGTCCAGTTGGACATCTTAGAGCAAAGGTATTCATTGTTTTTGGCTTTAAACTGTGTCATTGATACTTCAGCAATCCATGGTTGCCATAATGGGTTTTCTGTTGTACTTCTCAATTTATTTGAGAGAGCTATGTATGATTTTGAAGGAAAAATGATAAATTGTTGCAATATTTGGGCGAGTGCTGCAAAGTTGACGATATTTTAGATAGTATATTCTTTGGGAGCATCTTGATCTATTTAACGGTTAAGGTTGTGGATGTAGGCCGCATGGGTAGCCGGACAGTATGCCCATATCAACTTCTCAGACCAGAACAACTTTCGTAAAGCATTGCACAGTGTTGTTTCGGGAATGCGCGATCCTGATCTCCCTGTCCGTGTTGATTCAGTTTTTGCATTACGTTCATTTGCTGAGGCGTGCAAGGGTATGTGACTTTCTCCTACGCATTCTTATGGATGAATCTGTTTGCACTTGTTTACCCTGTGCTTTGTCTTCTGATCGTGTGTGGGTATATAACATATATGTGTGTGTGTGTTTAATAAAACTGTCTGGTCAAACTTGCAGATTTGAATGAGATACGCCCGATCCTCCCTCAGTTACTGGATGGTAGGTAACCCTTGTTTCTAAAAACTAGATATTCAATATCGTTGGAATAAACTAATACTTTCACTTGATGGTGATCTTGCTCCTATCAGAATTTTTCAAACTCATGAATGAGATAGAGAATGAAGACCTTGTTTTTACGTTGGAGACCATTGTCGATAAGTTCGGTGAGGAGATGGCTCCTTTTGCTTTTGGATTATGCCAAAATCTGGTAAGAAAATGTGCTCTCTCATGTGTCTAGTTTTATTGAATATTTGAACTTTGAGATATATGTATTTCTGACTCACCTTTTTAATTTCTGTCTCTTCGTTTTAACAGGCGGCTGCATTTTGGAGGTGCTTAAGCACGTCAGAAGCCAGTGATGATTCGGATGACATGGGAGCTTTAGCTGCTGTTGGTTGTTTGCGTGCCATAAGTACAATCCTTGAATCTGTCAGCAGTCTTCCTCAGCTCTTTGTTGAGATAGAACCAACTATCCTTCCAATAATGCAGAAAATGTTGACCACTGATGGCCACGGTAAATTGATCTATAAAACTACTACTTATTTTTTCACCTAGCTTGGTCCTTAGTTTGTGTACTCCGAGCATAAGCAAGTTACATTGTGTCTAGATGATATATACTTTTGGATTGATTTGTTAGCCATTTTGATTGATTCCATTAGTATGCATTTTCAGAAAGGACATTTACGTGTCCATTTTTCTTGCGAACCTTTCTTTTTGTGTAGTAGCATCGGATCTCAAGTTCACTCATTTTATCTTTCCTACTATTTTAAAATAGATACTAAAACATTTGAATTCTCATCCCTTTTGCTTTGGTAGATGTATTTGAAGAAGTTCTGGAGATTGCATCATACATGACCTTTTATTCACCTAGCATATCCTTGGACATATGGAGTCTCTGGCCATTATTGGTGGAAGCTTTGGTCGACTGGGCAATTGATTTCTTTCCAAGTATGGCTTCTCTCATATCTGTTTTTCTTCAGTTTACGCTGTTACTGTAGAACCTCCAAGACAATCTTTTAAATTATATTCACTAAGTTATTCTTTGAAAATTTAGATATTTTGGTTCCGATGGACAACTTTATATCAAGGGGAACTGCTCATTTCCTCACTTGCAAGGAACCCGACTACCAGCAAAATCTGTACAATGTTCTTTCAACTGTAAGTACATTTTGCAATTATATAGTCTACTTGTTGATTCTTCTAAACTAAAATGCTTTCTGGTACAACACTAAGAATAGCATATACATTCCGCATTACATTTGACTGTTATTGCTGCTATAATCATCTCTCAAGTTCCTCCACTCAAGCTAGACACTCATCAATCTACATAATAATACCGTTTGGAACTTCATAGCTAATTTGTACCTCACATTTCTGTTTCTACAGCTTATGACCGACAAAAACATAGAAGACAGTGATGTTGAATCTGCTCCAAAGCTTATTGAAGTTGTTTTCCAGAATTGCAAAGGACAGGTGGATCAGTGGGTTGAACCATATCTGCGACTCACGGTTGATCGGTTACAACGAGCAGAGACTTCATACTTAAAGTCTCTGCTTATACAAGTGGTAAGAACTGTGTGGAGATTTTTGTTGACCTGCTTGTGATTCCAGTTTATTTCAGATTGCTTAAAATCTTTTTTTTGTTTGCTTTCTGTTCGCAGGTAGCAAATATGCTTTACTACAATCCAGCTTTAACGCTTGGTGTATTGCATAACACGGGGCTTGCTTCAACAGTGTTTGATCTTTGGTTCCAGATGTTGCAACAAAAGAAAAAAAGTGGGCTGCCAGCAAATTTCAGAAGGTGTTTTTTGATGCTATATTATGATGGATCATAGTCATGGGAGCTTATAAGTGTAATGGTGGGGCTTTCTATTTTATTCACTTTGATTAAGCTGATGAAGAGGTTACTCTTTTTTATACAAGGGAACACGATAAAAAGGTTTGCTGCTTGGGTTTGACTTCGTTACTTGCACTCCCGGGTGGTCAATTCCCCGACGAAGCTCTGCAGCGTGTTTTCAGGGCAACACTTGATCTTCTTGTTGCTTATAAGAATCAGATAGCTGGTATGTTGTGCATTTGACCCGTTTTCTCTTCCACTTGACGTGGAAACGTTTACAATTATCCCCTTTCCCATATTTCTCGCAGAAGCAGCAAAGGAGGCAGAAGTAGATTATGAGAATGAGATGAATGGACTCGATAGTGATGACGAGGATGATGATGGGTCTGATGGGGAGATGGGGATGGATGATACCGAGGATGGAGATGAAGCAGAAAGCATGAGATTGAAGAAGTTAGCTGCACAGGTATGTCAAGTGCTCATATCAAATTCCCTCTGCCAAAGATGCTTTTGTTTTGTTTTCGCTAGAACTGACTCTGCGCCAATTCGCTTGTTCATTTCGTAGGCAAAGTCCTACGGATATGATGATGAAGATGATGAAGATGACGATGATTCTGATGACGAAGATGACGACGATGAGTTTCAGTCACCCATCGATGAAGTGGACGCCTTTGTATTCTTTGTCGACGCAATTAGAGGTACAGTTATTCTATGACCAATCTCGAGCACACAATACTATAGGTGTACTTAATCGCATCCTTGTCCATTTAACAGTTATGCAGGCATCAGATGCGCAGAGGTTTCAGAACCTTAACCAGTCACTGGACTTCACTTATCAGGCTATAGCAAACGGAATCGCACAGCACGCAGAGGTGAGAAGAGTAGAGATCGAGAAGGAGAAGCAAAAGAAGGCAGCAGAAGCCGCTGGCACTCCTGTTCTTGCTATATGATTCTTAAGCTTGGATGATCAAAACTCAAAAGTCATCATAGTGTCTGATTAAGGCACAACAATTCATTTTGGTGAGATTCTCGTTCATACATATATTCAGCATTGGCGTCTGCTTCCAGGTTATACAAACAAAGAAGCATATTCTTGGGGGTTTTAAGAAAAAACATTATCATCTCCAGAGCCTTGTGAAACCGTGTGGTTGCGGTCAGAAGGTTTGAATGTTTTGGTGAGGTTGATTGACGATGATGATGGGGTCTCGTCTTTTTGGATGGTTCTGTGTGTTGCGTCTGTGTCACTTGTTCTGGATTGGTTGCATTCCTAAAGGAGATTTATTTTTGGGGGAGTGTGGGGGATTTTGTGTACTCTCTTTTTTTGTCTACGTTATGTCTGTCTCTGGAGGACGTGTTAGTTTTGTTGGGAAAGATATATTGAAATTTGTGATCTCAAACCGAGATTATTCTTTCATAAGTGAAAATTGCAACTCATTTTTTTTAAATGTATTATATTTGAAATCGAACATAAACTTTGTAATTTATACCAACACAGAGAAGCTACAGTACTTAGATAAGTCCTCGTACGGTATTGTAGAGGGTACTAGAATGGTGAGCCTGTAATGAACTGTCTGCCTTCAGGATTCATCAGTAGCCAGCCAAATCTATACATGTACTTGTTTTGAGACAACCCATAAGGCATACTGAATCTGGTAACGTCTTCCATGTATGTTTTTGGAGCTAGCTTTTTCTTCTTATCCTGTACACTCTGCTTTGACTTCTATGGAATGACTCTACTTAAGACTTATTCATCGAACTCTCATATACGTGTTTGGATAATTGGATTGGCTGTTTAGATATAAGAAAGGGAGGACCAATGTTCATGTTGATCCACTATTCTTTGGACCGGAACTAATTTACTGTATAGTTCACTTAGCTTCCTTGCAATGAAGAAGCAGCAACTATGGACATTTGGTTTTGTGAGTTCTGTCCTTAAAACATTAGCTCTCGTTTGTCTACAACATGAACGTTGTTGTTTCTGTTGCTCAAACTACCCCAAACCCCTCAAATGTCACAACAGCGGATGGTCTACGAGGCAAAAATTCATACAGTTACAGCAATACATTGCAAGAACCTGAGCTCTGCTCTCCATCTGATGCAATCTCGGCGCTGTTCCTTGTCTTTTAAAAAAATGGGACTCGCTTTAGCTCTTACTCTTGTTTCTTGAGTGCCGGGTCAGTACTTGGGACTCCTGATGTCAATTTCTTCACACTATCTTTGGCCTCTGCGACAAACGAAGCGTCGGGCTTGTGTTTATCAGTAGGTTCTTTCAGGGCCAGACAGATGTAGAACACAATCACTACATTGACTGACACCACCGCAATAAATCCACTCAGTAGTGTTAGAGAATGTGGAGACAATCTTGTTGAACCTGACAAATATTATAAACAGAGTAGTCAGTTTAAGAGGTGTTAAAAGCTCTGAGACACATATGGCTGCAATTTAAACGGTTTCTGTGACATATACAAATCAAAAGCTGGGAAGCTACAACAGACAGCTTTGTGGCCATCATGGATAATCAAACTTCATTACACGAAGTAAGCATCAAAGACTAAAATGCATTTTTGCTACAAGAATCAAGGTTACAACCATAGCATCATAACCTCTTGTAGCAATTTCAAAATTCATGTTTCGTTACTATGATATGTTCCCTAGCATATATGTTCTCTCCTAAAAGGAACTAATAAACACCCTTCTTAACTTCTTCAAATAGTGGTTATGATCAGGAATTAAATAGATCTATAGATCATAGTTGTAAGACAGACTTGATAATAAATTGAAAAAAAAAATCTAGATAGATTAACAAATAATGTAATCAGGTGTTTAAGAAACACATCAACTCCTTGAAAAGCCATACTGCAACTAAACACTCAAAGTCATCCAGGTCAAGACGGTAGGCACAAGAAACACAAACAACGAAAAAGTCAACCATGATGCATTACTAAGTTGGCATTTCCCTCCTTACCAGGAAGCAAATCATTGTTGAATCCGTATAGTATCGCAACAGGAAGAATCCACATGAACATTGATGCAACTAGGAACTTCTGCATAACCCCACCCATGGTAGCACCAACAACAATCTCTACATCACAGATCATGAAAACCATGAATCACGATGATCTAGCGTTTTGAATAGATGGACATATACAGAAGCTTACATTGAATCTGACGAGTTCACTCGGTCTTGTACTCTCTCTCAAGATTTTCAGAGTGAAAATGGAAATTTGCAAATTGTTTTTTATTTGTTTGTTTGTTGTGCAAAAAAAAAAAAAAAAAATTGTTTGTTTGTTTGTTTGGTCTACAGAGCCAAACCGGAATAAACCGGTAGACGGAATTAAATACTATTCGTGGTTCGGTTCAGGAAAACTGGGAGCTGTTTCTAACTACATGGTATAGACTACACGCAGTCTCACTCTTGTCTGAGAGTTTCTCCAAATGGACTCAGTCTCTCAGGACAACGTGTTTGTTTGACTCTGGTGGTGGCATCTGTTATATAAAGAAATAAAATGAGTTTCTTGTTCGTCAAGGAAGTCAACGAACTAAGTAATATAAGAAACAACATCAAATCTCCATTTGCTTTCCTTAATCATTGACTTTTATCTAAACTCGTTTAGATTGATTTCAGCAAACTAGTGGCAATAAGGATGGAGAAAAGGGAAGATTTAAGGTCACTGCTTCAGTATCTGCCTCTTGTGGTTCAGTCTTCCTCTCTAGTTTGGCCACCTTCCCTTGAACAAGAGCTTCAAACAATGTCTGCAGGACCGAGTGAGTCAATGGTTAACTCCGGAGAGGCTCTTGCCTTGCGTATCACGGGTATGCGGAAATCCCTCTCCTTGAATCCATCTGATCTCGCACCTTATGCGTCACAAGGATATGCTCTTTTCTTTGACGAGGTAACGGTTCTTCTACTTTCTTGATTTTTTTTTGTGCTTCTTGATTCATTGTCTCTGACACTAAATGTGAATAAATTGTTTTGTTGTCATGTAGAAAATATCAAGAGAAGAGTCAGCTAAGTTTTTTGGTGTGGTGGCTCCTGCATTGTGTGGATTACTACTCAAGCTGCCTTCAATGTTAGAAATGCACTATCACAAGGCAGACTATGTTCTTGATGGAGTTATGTCAGGTCTTCGTCTATTAGGGCCACAAGAAGCTGGCATTGTGTTTCTTAGCCAGGTATACTCTCTGAGTCAAAAACATGTGATATATATTGCACTATATGAGTAGTAAGTTATATGCATGTGCTATGTCGCATTTCTCATCCCTCAGTCAGTATTATTTTTGGTCTTATGTAGGAGTTGATTGCAGCTATTCTTGCATGCTCCTTCTTTTGTTTGTTCCCTGAAGTTGACAGACGCTTAAAACATCTTCAAGGAATAAACTTTGATGAACTGTTTTCGTATGTTAGCACCATCATTCCTTACAAGTAAACAACTATACTTCCCAATGTTACAAAACCCTCTTATGTTTTCTTTTCAGGTTTCTGTATACACGTCAGTGCATGAAACAAGAGAGCAAGATAAGGTGCATTATCCATTACTTTGAAAGGATATGTCAATGTATGCCCAGAGGCTTTGTTTCATTTGAAAGGAAAGTTCTTCAACTAGGACACAATCCTCACTATGTCTCTTATCCTGAGGCTGGTTACTGGGCCAAATCCATCACTCCACTTTGTTCCGTTGAGGTAATAAGTTAGATGTCTTTCCAAACTAAAATCAATTGGTGATAAGTGGTTTGATAGATTTGTGTAATATATTTCTAACTTTCAATGTGGGGACGATGTGTCCTAATATGTTGCAACATAAGTGTTATTTACTTCCCAGTCCATTCTCTTGGATCATGTCTTTGTCTTTACTGGAGAGTAGGTTCACAACACTGGAGTTATAGAAGATCAACTTGGTGAAGCTCTTGAGGTAGAGTTTGCTGATGAATATTTTGGAGGTCTTACTCTTCGTCACGGATGTCTACAGGTCTGAAGTTATTACCATCTTCTTTCATGTGTTTCTGAATATGGTGATATATTCTACTGAAAATTTCTTTCTATGTAGGAAGAGATAAGGTTCATGATGAATCCAGAACTCATAGCTGGAATGTTATTCTTGCCTCGCATGGATAAAAATGAAGCTATTGAGATTGTTGGTGCTGAAAGATTTACACTGTACACAGGGTAGTTACTTACCAATGAATTGGATATGTTAATTTAATTTTTTGTTCTTTTTAAAGTCCAACAACACATGGTTCAGGTTTGGATCTTCGTTCGAATTTTCCGGTGATTACGTAGACAACAAGGAACTAGATAGTTACATGAGGCGAAGAACTAGAGTTGTAGCTATAGATGCCATGCCTCGGCCAGGAAGGAGACAGTACAAAGCTGACGGCCTTCTTCGGGAGGTTAACAAGGCTTTTACAGGATACTTGCACCAATGTAAACATCATCTTCCATCATCAGCTTCAGCGAGCCAAGGATTTGAATGCTCTGAGAGATGGTGTATGGATGATCATGAAGAGAAGAAGATTGGTGTAGCTACAGGGAATTGGGGTTGTGGTGTGTTTGGAGGCGATCCAGAAGTGAAGATCATGCTTCAATGGCTTGCCATTTCACAGGTATGCTTCTCTGTTTGTAGCGGTTTCTCTTGCAGATATCATTCTATAACTTGGCTCAATCTACTTTCTTCAGTCTGGGAGACCATTCATGTCATATTACACATTTGGCCTCCAAGCCTTGCAAAATGTCAATCAGGTTATTGGAAATCATAACTCATTGTAACTACATGACTATCTCAAGACCTTAAGAAAACATGTTAGTAATTAATATAGTTTGAGCTTTTCAGGTGATTGAAATGATCGGTTTGCAAGAAATGAAGGTAGGAGAGCTGTGGAGAAAGCTAGTGGAGTATTCTACAGAGAGGTTTAGTAGAAGAACAAAGCTTGGCTTCTTCTCCTGGCTCACAACCTCATTCTCTGCCACCAATTGAGCAAAAGCTCACATCTTCTTTTCGGAATACTATGAGATCTCATCTCTACGTCTATTTATTTGTTACTACCCATTCAAGTGTTGTTGTTTCTTTGCTGCATTGAAATTGCATGGACTATCTTTCCTTGTGTAATTAATTTGTTTATTCCGGTCTTCTCTGGTTAAAGCATTACTCAACAACATAGTCAAACTAGATCGAAATACAAATTGCCAAAATATAAATAAACTTTGTTATCGTCTATTCATAGTTCATACACTTGAAGAAGCTACAACAGTCGAGATTGATGTACCATAAAAAAAAAACCAACATGATTAAAAAAAAAAAATCCTTTTGAAAGCCTTAGAACAAAAAAAACAATACTTGCGCGACAAGAAAAAGAGAGAGCTAAAAAGGGGATCAGAATAACACAAAGATTAAGCCACAGAGAGCAGAGCTGTTTTCTCATGGAAACTCTAGTTACAACCGGAGCTCCAATAGTCCACCGTGATCGTCTCTGTGATGACTTCCTGTGATGTCCACCTATTATGTGTCTCGAGATCAGGATCCATCTCAGTGTCCTCTTCAGGAGGTGGTGTTCTGTTTAGATCAAAACCACCCTCGAGGTAAAGAATGCTGGAGTCACTTGTTGGAGGTGGAACCCAAGAAGTTCTGCTTCCCCTTGTAACTTTAGGCAAGAGTCTCCTGTTTGCCTCTTCACACACAAACGGATCCTCAACCTGAGCC
>OVBX01002331.1:1646-20756 GCA_900406325.1 Erucastrum elatum | reverse complement strand
AATTGTTGAAATAAGTTGAATGGGCTATGTTCTATTTTATTACGGTTGTGTAGTTATTTTATTCTATTTGTTGTAATAATCTAATTATGTTTTTGTTTTTATGTGTATTTTGCCGGGTTCTTTTATATTGGTCTATCGTTCGTACTGTGCAACTATATATATATCCCAAGCACTTCTTCCGCGGCCTCTTCGAATACTGCTGTCTCTACGCCGGTGCTTCTATGTGCGCCGCGGACAAACTGAACCGTCGCGAAGCCGATATCGCCATCAATTGGTCCGGCGGGAGGAACCGTGCCAAGAGGGATAAGGCTTGTGGCTTTGGCTACGTCAACGACGTTGTGCTTGGGATCCTCGAGTTGCTCAAAGTCTTCAAGGTAACTAACTGCTTCTTTTGATTAAGCGTTGGTTCTTGATTCTTGATGTTTCTTGATTCGCAAGTAAAGAGAAGCTTCTACTTGAGTTAGTAACCTTGCCTCTGATTGGTTTCTTGAATATGATTAACTGATTAAGCGTAGATTCCTCATTCTTGAGATATAGTGAACCTTCTACTTGAGCTAGTAACTTTGCCTCTCAATGGTTTCTTGAAATTGATTCAGCGTTGGTTTTTGAATCTTGAGATATAGAGAAGCTTCTAGATGAACTAGTAACTTTGCCTTTGAATTGTTTCTTGAAATTGGTTAAGCGTTGATGCTTGTACATGATTTTGCTTCTGAATTGTGTTTTTTGACAGCGAGTACTCTACATAGATATTGGGTATCACCATGGAGATGCAGTACAGGAAGCATTCAACAAAACTGATAGAGTTATGACTCTTTCTTTCCACAAGTCCGAGAACCAAAGAAGAGGAGAGATAACAGACTACGGAGTAGAAAAGGGAGAGTACTATTCTCTAAATGCACCACTGAAAGATGGTTTGGACGATGCAAGTTTCATCAATCTATTCGTACCTGTTATCCACAAGGCTATGGAGGTTTATCAGCCGGAAGCAATCGTTCTTCTGTGTGGGCCTGATTCACTAGCTGGTGATGCGTTCGGTAAATTCAACTTGACTACCAAGGGTCATGCTGCTTGTCTCCGGTACATAAGATCATTTAATGTTCCTCTCCTGCTCTTGGGTGGTCAAGGTCACACTCTTGGAAATGTTGCTCGTTGCTGGTGCTATGAGGTCTCTTTAGTAACTTCAAACTATGTGTGTGTTTTTCAATTATATTTGTTCAAGTCTTGTGTTTGAATGGTGTTTTTTTTTTCTGGTTCCCTTGGTGCAGACAGCTGTTGCGGTTGGAAAAGAACTTGACGAGGATCGCCCTATCTGTTTGTCCGACGAGTGTTTTGACCCACATTATCAACTTCATGTCAAGCCAAATCGCATGGAGAATTTAAACACAGACGGAGATCTTGACAAAATAAAGTAATCTTCTCATAACTTTTTTACTTCAATGCTTAGTTAGTTCAAAAGGTGTATCATGATGCCAATCACGGTTTATGTAAATTCACAACTCATCCTCTTTGGCAATTCCTTGTCCCCTCTGTTATAGGAAGACATTACTAAAGCAACTTTCGCAAGTGATACACGCACCTAGTGTGTAGTTTCAAGACAATCCACCAATCAGTCAAGTTACAGAAAGAAGTAGTAAGGATAATTCATGCATTCATGTCACATCTTTTCTCAGTTCCGGGTTAATTCTTTTACATATGAGCCCCTTAAGATTCTCATTTGATATCTCTGCAGGCTGAAGAGGACATGGACACGAGACTCTGACGAGGACTGTTTTTTTCTCGGTTAAGGCCAATGGTGTGTCATAGTACAAGGATTCTTTCATACTTCCCCTCCTTGTAAATAGTTTTGCCAACATGTACATATAAAACAATAGTTGTCACCATTACAAGTAAATAGATCATCATTGTAAATAAGCTTGATTACAGTAGTAGTCAGATACTATATGAAATTCAAATAACAGATTGTTGTCCGCTGTGCTGTCTCTAGAACACCATCACATCTCAGCTTTTATGTATTACTTGATCCTAGTGAAAAGGAAAACCGAGCTCTGCTTTCATTTCTTAGCCTGTAACATGTTAGAATCAGTATATGAGTTATATGTTGGACATGGCCAAGAGTTATGGTGATAGGTTCAAGAATCCTACTTGTTGCAAGTACTATAGTCCCTGAGAAAGATTTGAATTTGGTTTGGTGCAATATTAAGAACACAGTTGCCTATCGATCTGGTACCTTAAGGTGAGCAGAACGGCGAGCTGAAGACGAGGGTGCAGGAGACTGAAGTAGGGAATGGGTAGATCGTTTCTGTCGCTGATTCACTTGAACCTTAGATACCTTTTTCTCTGGAGCTGACATGCTTTGTATTGGTGGTGATCGAGATAGCTGGAGCTGAAGCAGATATGATGGAAGTTTCATGTGGAAAATTTTCTGAATGCGTTGGCAAGTCTGAGAAGTCAAGTAATAAACACACGTCTGACTTTTGGAGATAAAAGGGTATAAAGCTTAGAGGCATAGTCGGTATATATTTACCAGATAAGGTAGCTTTCTGAAACGTATCCCTCCTCAGACGAACAAATCCGAAGAGGTCGTTGTTTTTATTCAACTCTTGAGCCTTCGCATCCATGTCATCTAGTTGCGGGTTGCAATCCAGTACTAATGATCAAAGAAGACAAAGATTGAACACACTTCTAGTTACTAGACTCTTTGTAAACACTAAAATGTAGTTTGATGCATTGGCTTCAGTAAGAAATATGTGTAGACTCACGTGTGTAGATGTCATTTCCATAGCGATCTGTGAATGCAAACCCGCGTGTAGTCCTTTCTGCATCAATGTGGAAGTGAACTTAACTCTTGAAAGAGAAGTAAAACAACATTTTCTGTGGTCAACACTTTAATAACAAAGAGCTATGATTGTTTAAAGATCTCAAAGTTTCTCTTATTACCATGCTCTCCTTCAACGTGAAAACCAAGAGCCTGATTATACCAAGAGATAGCGTCTTTGATATTGGATTTGTCTTCGGTAACTTTACCAACACTGTCCTTAGTTACTGCTAAGTCCTTAGAGCATCTCAAAAGTCCTTTTATAAGGTTTGGCAAAACTTCAAACATAAAATTTGAGTATGGTTCTCTCCAAAAACAAAATCTTATACTGAACCTTATGTTTACATAGTACTCCATCCGTCCCAAAATAAGGGGTGTTTTAGGTTTTTGCACGTTGATTAAGAAATTACAAACTTTTATTTCATCTTTTTCGTTTGCCTAAAAATAACATTGATTAAAGTAATTTCAACCAATAAACAATCATACTACAGAATATAAATAATTAAANNNTCAACCAATAAACAATCATACTACAGAATATAAATAATTAAAAATATTAAAATACATTTACGTTTTACCTAAAAACTTGAAAACATCACTTAAAATGGGATAAAAAAAATTCACTAAAACTCACTTAAAATGAGACGGAGTGAGTATAAAATATCTTGTATGTCTTTTATTTACATGCAATATTTTACATGTAAAAACTTTTTTATTTTACATAGTAATCCTTATGTTTAATGAAACTCAACTAAAAGCATATTTTTTTATAATAACTATAAATATACAGCAAAAATATTATAAACAAAATTTCTTATAAAATATTATAGTATAGTAAAATATTGCATGTAAATAACAGATATACAAGATATTTTATTAAATTTAAATAAACCACATAACTATTCATTATAATTACCTCTATAATGATTTCAAATATGATCAATTAAGATATTTTCAAGTGATAAATGAGTTTCTTTATTTTCTTATTTGTAAACCACAAAAAAAAAAATTTCAAAACGAACATTTTGTTTATCATCATTTCAATTTGTAAAACTGATGTTAATTTTGCATCTTAAACCATGCGTTGATATCACGTTCATCTTCAATAAACATATTATTCATAATAATACACAGTGTTATTATAACATGTAATAACATTATTTAATTTTTTTATAATATTTGTTATTATTAATTAAATGTTTTATAATGAAAAGGACCAAAATAATTAAATAAGAAAGTTATTAATGTTATTTGAAAGTTACACAAGTGAAAGTACTAGAATAGTAAGAAACTTAAACATAAGGTTTTGTACAGTAAAAATTTATATTTGAAGTTTCACTGTACAAAACCTTAATTTTTAAGATTATAAAGTTATTTTTTAGTGCATAAAATCTTATATTTGATTTTTTTTTTGTTATCCTTATATTTGAAGTTATAAGGTGGCTTTTAAAGATGTTGTTAGTAAATTAAAAATTTAATACAATAGTAACTTCTAATAAACAAAAAGTTTGATAAACATGTATTTTAGCAAAAAAAAAATTTTGATTTTAGCAGAAAATACAATTTTTATTTTTAAGTTTACTTTTTATACTACAAGATATATATTGTTCAAATATTAAATCAAAGTTAATATGTATACACCTAGTGTATCAATAATTTATTGAGTGATGCATTTTTTCTCGAGTTATTCATATTTCTGGACAAAGCTCCTTAGATTGTTCCGGTGGGAAACACTCAACTTTTTAAATTAAAAATTCAGACAGACTAATTGAGAAGATGTCGAAGAATACAGAGGAGGTAAACAGTGTTTAATAGTGTTCAAGATAATACCACGTGATCCTCATTGTTTTTAAGATGTCTGAGGAAAGTCTGACTAGATCTCTTTATATCTTCAAGTTTGTGTGGCTGTTGGGACTTGGGACCGTGCATGATGATAGATTCTTTGAATTCCAGTATACAACTAACGCGTTGCTGCAGTAGTGCAGTGGAATCAGGTCAACGGTGTGGAAAGCGTTATTCAAATAAAGTGACCATTGCTTACTTCTTTCCTCGACAGTACCAATATAAACTGAAAGCGAAACTTGCAATAAACATGCCCTTACAAGCCAACTAATAATTCAGCTTTAACTCACTTAAATGGAACATAAATTTATTAACATATATAGCCCATAGACTTACTCTATAACGATGAAGAAATATCATCCATGTTAACTTGATGATCATTTGTATCTAAAATTTGATCCTCAAAGTCGAATCTCCCCCATCTAAACAGCCGATTGAGTGGTGTGGGACAAATAAATTGGGTAGTGCAGGATGGTTTAGGTATGGTTTGTGTTAGAAAAACTCATACTGCCGGACAAGTGTGGTTGGTCTAAAAAAACTGTTTAAAACAAAATATGATCTCTCTGTTTTTATTTGTATGTAGTTTTAGTTAAAAGTTTTAATATCAAAAAAGTTATTATTTTTGAAAAAGTAGCATTTAATATACAATCTCAACCAATAATAAAAATGTATGTATTATGGTATTGGTCACAAAATATCTAATTAATGCAAAAGTTACTTTGAATTATGTAAACACCTTACATTTTTTGGGCTAAAACTACTATATAAAGAAACAGAGGGATAGTATAACTGCGAGATGCATATAATATTTTATATTTTCCAAACTAATAAAACAGTGATAATAATAATAATTTTTAAATATAAATTTTCTTTTAAAATTATTTTATAAATCTCAAATATGAAATTTTATTATACTATTACAAAAATTTATAGCCAATTATTTTATTTTTTAAAGATTATAATTGTGCCAGTTGTCTTTAGACAAAAAGATATCTGAAAATATTTCATTTAATTTACTTTTTATCATCAACATAAACAAATTCATGAAGAATCTGCAAAGCAAGCCTTAAAAAATCGGTGATATTAAATTACAAATCTGAAAAGTTTTACTTAATTTCTAAATATATTTTAATTATCTGAAAATTTACAAAATCATATTCACTTATTTTCTCATCTAAAATATTGCATTTTCAAATTTCAAAATTTAAGCTAAGTTTGAAAATTTTTATCCGGAACCAAACCTAACCGACCAAAAACAAGCCTCGGTTTGGGTTTGGATCTTATCAGTTATACTAGTAGACTTTATATCTCTATAACCGGAAATATGGAACCAAACCAAACTGAACCGAGAGCCAAATAGGTACATGAATTTCTATAATATTTTCATATTTTTAAATATTAACTATATTTAGTTTTAAGATAATCAAAATAATTTTAAAATACTATTTACAAGTCGAAATACCTAAACTTTCAATAACTAGAATACTTATTATCCAAAAAAAAATTATCTGAATTTTTTAAGTTTTATTTGAGTCTAGATTAATTAATCATATAGGTTTAAATATATTTTAATATTTTTAATTAAATATTTTGGTCATTTTGACCCTTATATAATATATTTCTGATAAAGCTTTTTGATGTTGTCCTAAATATTTTTGCATAAAATAATTAAGGGTAAATGTACAAAAACTAACGTAAAACAACAAAAATAATTGATACACAATGGTAATCTAACCAAACCGCATCGTAAAACAACTTACATGCTTTCCATATCTAGGTGCGGTACAAGACTCAACCTGTCCCGCCCTACTCTCTTTTTAAATTTTTGTTTTTCTAATTTGTAAAAATCAGCTGTAAAAGAAAGTTGAGTGGTGACCTGCTTACTGTCCCGTACTGTTCTCCATGTCCCGCTGTCAACACTCGAGGCCGAAACGTGGTTATGCACAAAGATAAAACTGAAAGCGAAAAGTCTAAAACTCACTCCACCATGGATCAATTATTTGATCAGCTACCATATTATTTACCAACCACCCAAGCATATGGACTCAAATGAAAGAACTAAAATTCAAACTAGCATTGCTGCAACTGTTGATTTAAATATCTTCTCCTTAATCCTCACCTACCACTCAAACTAATCATTTGATAGAATCCCATTATAAAAAATCACATAGACCTCTTGTCTTTCCGTTCAAACATCAAACAACAAATCCACCACTTCTACCAGCAATATGGTGGCTGAGAGAGACCAAGACATACCGTCTTCACGCGTACCCTTAATTGACCTAAGCAATCCTGATCAAGAGCTAGTGGCGCGTGCGGTGGTGAAGGCGAGCGAAGAGTGGGGGGTTTTTCAGCTGGTAAATCACGGGATCCCCAAGGAGCTGATTCAACGTTTTCAGAATGTTGGAAGGCGATTCTTCGAGCTCCCTGAAGCAGAAAAGAAAGCCGTGGCCAAACCTGATGACTCCCGTGAAGGATACGCGAGGAGGTACTCATTCGACCTAGAAAAGAAAATAGGTACGGTCGATCAACTCTACCACAATCTCTATCCACCTTCAGCCGTCAACTACTCATACTGGCCTAAGAATCCTCAAGATTACAGGTATGATCAACTCCAAGAATTAAATTTTGCTTTTGTTAACTGTTTTTCAGTCCGAAATCTAAATATTCATCACGTGGTACATATGACATGTTATTCAGGGAAGTGAACGAGGAGTACACAAGGCAGGTAAAGATACTATCAGAGAAGCTTATGGAGTGGTTGTCAGAGGGGTTGGGTTTACGCCGTGAGGCTATTAACGAAGTTGTTGGCGGCGAGTATCTGCTGAATGCCAACTACTATCCGCCGTGTCCACATCCGGATGTGATCGAGGGACTGGATGCACACACCGATGTTAGTGGGCTCACACTCCTCCTAACCAATGAGATTCCGGGACTTCAAGTGTTCAAGGACGATCAATGGATCAACGTGGAGTATATCCCATTTGCTGTTATTGTCAACATTAGCGATCAGATCCTAGTATGTTGTGTTTAAAATTTTCAGCAACTTTCTAATATGGTGTTTTTTCTTTGTCAAACTTTCTAATATGATGCTTAGTACTGTATTTTTAATATGGTAACTGATCTGTGCAGAGGATTAGCAACGGGAAGTACAAGAGCGTGTTGCATAAAACCACCGTGGATAAGGAGAGAACAAGAATGTCTTGGGCGGTTCTGGTTAGGCCTACCAGCGATATGGTCGTGGGACCTTTTCCCGAGCTTATCGGCGACGATCCTCCCAAGTTTAAGTCCATGGTCTACAAGGACTACATATACCGCAAGGTCCGAAACTTACCGTTCGTCGACCTGGACTGATGATTAAAGTCAAAAATCCGGTGAACATTTGTCCTTTTCTAATAACGTTGTGTTTTTCTTACACGTGGTCGTTGTAGTTGGTGTGGTATGGTGTTTTATGGTTTTAAGTGCTTATTGTTTCTCAACTTGTAATATTTTAAGAAGTCTTGTCTTGTTTAAATATTTGCAGTCTTAAGAAAAAATAAACAATTGTAAACGATATATATGGGATTTATTTTTATAAAAATCTTTTTTTTTAAATAATTGTCATATTTTAATAACTAATCTCTAACAGATATATTATTGAGCTATTTATTTATTCAAAACCTTTAATATTTTAGCACATCTTAATGAAGACGGGTCCAATATCGAATAGAACGGATACGTATGCCTTGAATTTATATAAAAAACTGATTTGATGTGACTCTCCTTATGTGCGAGTTCCTGCTATTATGCTCGGATCAAGTGGACAAGTGATTTCTCCTTTGTGTAAGTTCCTGCTATTATGCATGGGTGGTCGTTATTGTTAAGTGAAGATGCAGCTCCTCAATGCGAGTGAGATCCTGCTATTAAGCTCTGTAAGTTTGTGTTGTCTTGACGTTAATACCATCTTGGTTCATAGTTAATGTCGCCGGATGAACCTTCCTATTTGATTGCAATCGGTTTGCACTCCTACCAGGCTTCTCCAGGTTTACTTTCCCTATCGCTGTTTCTTAAGGTGGATGCTCTTACAAGTTGAAGTTTTGAGTTCTACAGTGTCGTTTGCTACCATGTTTTTTTGGTGTAGAACCAATTCTTAGGTTCTACAATTTGTCAAGTAGTTTTTTTTGTTCGTTTATTGAAATGATATTAAGATATATTGAGTAATAGTTCAGGGGATATCTTTGGAGCTTCGTAAATTGTATCTAGAGACTGAAAACATACACATATCATGCTAGAAGATCATGTGTTTCTGCACCAAGCTCTTAACATGATTTATAAGTTCAATAAATATATATTTATGAACATGGCAGCAGTATATACTCTGATACTCATGCATGATTCGGAACCAAATTAAGATGGGTCTGAGTGAGATGTGTTTGGTATGGTCACCTTGCTATTTAGGATCCAGTCAAAGTTGTTCAAGATATTTTTCTAGCTCTTGTAATCAAATGTAACTTCTTCTCACGGCACCAAGAAAGGCGATGCTTTCACGTAAACGACAAAGGGGGATTGTTTGGAAGGCATAGTAAAGGCTTATACATGAAATGTGAAATGTATACATTTGGTTCAATAAATGAAATGTGATATGAAGGGCATATAATCTTACTTGTAAACTACTCCTCAGTTCAAAATTATTTGTCATTTTAGACTTCGACACACCGATTAATAAAACATTTAGTGTTATATATTTACTAGATTAAAATATCATTACCAATACATCTAACCACATTTCAACCAATAGAAAAATAGATAGGAATAAAAAGTCAATAAATTTTGCACTGAAATCATAAAACGACACTTATTTTGAAACAAAAATTTTGCTCCAGAACGACATTTAAATCGAAACGGAGAGATTAGCTCCAAAAATTTTATATATAAATTTGGTTATAATTTATTGAATCAAAAATTTGGATAATTTATTTAGGTAGTAATTTATTATAACACATTTATTTTTGTATTAATGTATATATCTACCCTCTGATGTTTCTCATTCTTATAGCCTCCTTCCTGCAATGCCTCCACGTGTAAACATGTCAACTTTTGTATACAAAATTACTTTTCTATTCACATACAAAAAGTTCAAAAATTATTTTCTTGTTAAAATATTATTTTTATTTTTAAAAACATAATGTTATGATTTAGCAGAGATATTTATAAAAACTCAAAATCCCAACCAAATATTTTTCGTTTATATCTTATATTTTGAGAAAATGATTGATATATGCATGCATCTCTTAGAACAAACACAATAGTTTCAAATTTTAGATTAATATAAATACAATTAGAAACAAAAAGCAACCAAACTCTGCAAGTGAAGAAGAGGTTCTTACTGTAATCTTTGAGGTGGAACAATAGGTGGATCACCTGGACCACCAGGTTGATCACCTGGACCACCAGGCTGGCATTTCTCCTGTATACATCGCTCAATACATTTTTCTCTATGAAAGTGGATGGTGCACTTAAGCTTACACTTGTTTTCGCATGAAAGTCCTTGTACTTCTCCCATGACCGTTATTACTACCATCATCGCCATTATCAGTACATTGCATTTGTTCATACTCGTCTTTCTTTGCTTCTTTTCCTTATCGTATAAAATAGTATGCATAATTTTTAATAAGAAGTTTGTATGTATATATATACACATGATATTAAATAAATTTATTCTAAGTTTAGTTTTTGAAAAAGTTTTTTTGTTGATCCAGAAAAGTTTCTTTTTTTGTTGTTGACAGAGAGTATTTTGGATAAATATTGATTCTTTAAATTCAAGATCTTGTCTTAATACTTTTTGTGTATCTCAAAGAATTAATAAGTTTGGGAAAATATGAGAACAGACTTTAAAAAGAAATCTTTGAATCAGATTTAAAAAAAAACAACAAAATTTCTTTTAACCAATTTTATACAATGGATCTATTCTATTAAAGATGAAGTACAAAACAATACTTGTTTATTTTAAATATTTTTTATAGATTGTTCTTCATTTTAAACTAATTCTAATTATTTCATTTATTGTTTTTTTTCTAAATAATTTGGCAGAATTTATTACTGAAGTACATAACAAAACATACTTATTTTTAATTGTTTTATTACATTTTTCACTCTTCTTAACCGATGAATTAAATTTACTTACAATAATAATTTACATGTTAACTATAATAAGTCAACATGTTTGAAATTATTCTATTTGTAAAAATATTTCAAATGGCTAACAAAGATATTTTTATTTATTTAAAGAATCAATAAGATATGGCATTTGGGTACCCGTTGGGTACCCTTTGGGGTATGTGTCAGGGCTGGACGTTTAGGTATCCATCTGAGTTTCGGTTTAGGTTTATTTGGGTTTTGGATTTTCGTGGTCAAATATTTAAGTGCTAATATTTTTAAATTTTGGTTTGAATTTGTTTTCGGATAACCCATATAAATTATTAAAAAATAAATAAATTCATTATGTACTTTAAATTTCTCAAAATCTATAAACAAAATATTATATTACATATAATTTGAATAATATATGTCAAAATAACTAAACTTGTAAACTGGTTTGCAGTTTTTCACCATATTATACTCATCTATGCCAAAAATCAGCTGAACTAGGACTTTGATGTATGTAAATCACTTATAGATGTGTGATTTTGCTTGCCTTAGAGACTTGCCTGGCTCAATTGCTTTTTTTTTTGTGTGCAAATCGGCTTCATAGTGCATTACTCTCTTCACCTTACTTAAAGGAAGACTTGTCGTGGCATATGAATCCAATTGTCTCACACAGTCTTTCACTGGTGATAGAGTAGGGGACGTCCCTTATGAAGAGAATTCATTTTGTTTTTACATTCGTCTTGTTTGTATAAACAAGGGTCATGAGCAGCTTCTCATAGCTTTGAGTGATTTGCTTCAGTACTAATGACTCATGATATTATTTAACACCTCTTCTATGACACTCAACATTGCAAATCAAGGGAACTCCATGGTTAATTATATCTAAAGCTAACATCCGAACTGATAACAAAATTTCATAGTGCATAACTCTCATCAAGCCGAAGTCAGATTTTCTGAAATCCTTCAGTTAAAATTGATGGTTGCTTAGCTTATCAAAACCAATCATGGGTTGTGAACCTATGTGAGAACGTGAGAGCTGTTGGCAAGGTTATTCAAGAATGTATTGATAGTGGTTGCCATAAGAAGCAAAGAGAAGTCAACCTACATTAAAAATAATAATAAGTAAGGCTACGAGAAGATTGTCACTATTCTCTAGAATCAGATGTGCCTCTTCAATTAATAACTGTTGAAGTCTCCCAGAATTTTTCCTTCGTTCATTTGAAAGTCCCATCATCATTGATCTGAGAAAACGATGGTCCCATGTGTATTGAATGTTAAGTAGGAGTTAATGCTTCTTGTTTGGTTTCTTGTACCATTTTTAGCAGCAGCTCTTCTTTGTAGTTGCGTGTTTGTGTGTTGTACTTTTAGCCTAGCTGAAGAATTTTCTTTCTCTCTTTTTTGTTCTGTGTACGTGACAAAAAGATTAAGGGACGATTAGATTACAAAGCTCATTCTTCCAAAATTTTTGAAGTTTTTGTAAATATATGTAATAGACAAATAGTATATATATTTAAGAGACAAGTCCTGCAACGATATTAAATTCTTCAATATTTTGTCTGTTTCTTGGGATTAGTCTTTCTCTCTCTTTCTATCTATCTTTCAATCACTGCATCCTCCCATCGCTCTCATGCATACACTATCTGTTATCTCTCTTGCACCAGCCATCATCGACCACAGAAGTAAGTAACCATTTTGTTTTAATCCTCTGCCTCTCTTTTTTTTTCTCTTCACCAACTCATTATCTCTATCTATAGTGTCTTCTTCTACGTTGTCCAGAATAATCTGAGTGAAGCCTCTAATTTCCCTTATAATTTTTTCTTCTCGGTCTTAAATGATTGCTTCATAAGAAGTCTCATCAGGCTTGAGATATTCAGCTGGACAAATGGGTCTGCTTAAAAGTGCATGGCTACTTTTGCTTTTCTTGGTTGTCTTTTCCTCTTCTTGTCTCAGGTTTCATCACTGTTATGGTTCAGAGCTCTCTGTAAAGTTCTTGAAAGCACCTCCACCTATTTCTAGATTTCACTCAGCCAAGTTTTCCTTTCAAGCATTTGAGGATGGAAACAGAACTTGTTCAAGCTGCAAATTTCGCTGCAAGGTTGAATTTATTTATTTTCTTTTCTTATTAAGGTTTCCCAAGTTCTGAATTTGACTGTTAGTTAGCCTAGTTTCAATACTTGTGACAACTTATTTTTAGATCAGCTTTACTACCTGTTTAGCTTTTGTAAATGGCCAACACACATATTCTCTGTGGAAAAGATTTGGAGTCCCCATGCCAAAAAATGTTTTGGTGTCTACTTTGTGTTTTAGGATTTGCATTACTGTAAAAAAACTTCCATGAAGTTGTAACTATTGATGTATTATATAAGTCACACATTTTGATGGAAAAAACAAAATGTGTTCTCTACAGCTAGATGACCACTTTAGTGTGGACTGCCATCAAAGAAAAGTTTTCTACTCCAAGTTGCGTGATGGAAACCATACACTTGAGGTCTGCGCAAATAGGATGCCTGTATTTGGCTGCGATATCTACAACTGGACTGTTGGTAAGAAACAAAACTCTTCTCACACTTGTATCAATCCAGCTAATAGTACTTGTATTGCTTGAAAGTGTTGGACTCTCTATAGACTTACCATTCCTTATTTATTAACCTGTAAATTGTGTATTCAGATACGGTTTCTCCTACAGCCTTGGTGACTGCATCAATGCCATTCACAAGTGCACAAAACATGTCTGTTAATATTACCTTTACTGAGCCATGTGTTGGTGGAGGAGGTTTCAGATGTTCATCTGTGAATTCCTGTGACGTGAGTACGTAACCTTGTTTACATTTAACCACTAACATGTTGACCTTCCATCTTCATGCTCTATACTCCTAATACGGTTTTAAATGATGTCAACAACAGCTTCTTGTCTACGGTGCTGGCCAAGTTATACCATCTTCATTCACCGTTCTTGAAAATTATCTCAGATACTCACTTCTTGTGGGATTATCTCCTGATGCTCAATATGGAAGGCTTGTGTTGGTGATGGACAAGAGTGTCTGTTCCGACACAGCCGGTAACAGTTTCAAAAGAGCTTTGGGTTCTCGTTTCTTTGTCCATTTTGGTCAGTGTCTTTACCCTTTTAAATCCATCTTTTTTGTGTTTTAAGGGATACTGATTCACAACTTTCTTGGCATAAAGACAGGAGAAACGTTTTTGTCAACCTAAGAACTCATGTCCCGGAGAAGTTACTGAAACTAAACAACCAAACCAGGACAGTTCAGGCAACCAATGATAACCAAAAGCTAAATGTCTACTTGTATTTCTCCGAACCGGTACTGAACTCTTCAGCTGAGATTCTTAAGCTACTAAGCACAAACCATGGTGATCTGCTTCCTATTGATGGAAAAACAAACGGGAACCGCCGTTTTGCGTTTATGGTTTGTACTTTCTACTGCTTTCTTCTCTATCTTGTGTTGATACATTAATGTAACGTTCACATTCCTTTTTGTCTTTCAAGGTCGCAAATACATCACAGCGTGCTATAGTCACAGTGACTCTTGACTCGAATTCAATAAGAAGCAGACATGGGACACCTGCATCTCCAACTGCACCACTCACTTTTCTCTACGGTAACTGATAGTGATACATTTGTGTTCCTAGAATCTTGTTTTTTTGCTTCTCTCCTTGAAAGAAACATATGCATTGCTCATGATCTTAGATACCGAGAGACCTCAAGTTGTATTGAACACAACATCTGGTATGAGGACAAGAAAGCACACCATCCCTGTCTCGATAAAGTTCATGAAGCCAGTGTTTGGGTTTAACTCCTCACTTGTATCCATCTCAGGTGGATATCTTGATAGGTTAGTGATCTTTTGTTTTCTTCTAACTTCTTGTGTTTCTTTTTTTCTTTCAGTGTTGATGCTAAGTGGTTTCTTTTTGCCTTTAATGACTTAGCTTTGACGAACTGAGTGGAAGCATATACATTGTATATGTAAAAGCCAACACCAGTACAATCTCTGTTAAGATTCCTGAAAATGTTACTCAGGATGTAGCAGGCAACAAGAATCTTGAATCCAACATTCTAGAAGTGACACATTGTAAGCCTTTCAACCATGTTGTATCTGTAATCTGTTTTCATGCTTATCTGCCAATGGGTTTTACAAATGTTTTGTACTTAACTGCAGATTCTGTGTCTGTGATGTCTTCTGTGATCTCTTGGATATCAACTTACATATTCTTGGTGACATCTTTTGTTGCGGGACTCCTCACTCTTTCAACCACAAGCCTCTATTCTCTTGGAGCATTTCCAAGACCATCTCCTTATCTCATATCAGATCCCACAAGGAATCTTTTTGTATGAGTTTTTTAGTCTAATTATATATTGTCTTTGTGTCTCTCATGAAAAATCAGATAACTAACCATAGTATTGTGTGTTTTGTTGTTCCAATGGTAGAGAACTGCATGTTACATTCAGTTTTTCGCTCTCACCAGATGGCTACCGGTGACGTTGCCTGTTGACTACTATGAGTTTGCGAGACGAATTCAGTGGATAATCCCTTACTTTCCTCTCCCATGGGAAACTGAACACAGTGAACAGATCATGGTGGCCTCAAGTCCTTTCATTGGTCCACATTCTTTCTTTTCTAAAACTCATCACAACAACATCAACCTTGAGACATCAACCAAGGCTGAGCCAGTATTCGGATTGCCACTTACCGCAATGGAGTATAGATTATTCTTTGAGGTAAACAAAGGATCACACTCTTATTCCCCCATAGCTTCTTGTTTTTTAAGCTCTTTTTCATGTCCTGATACTGTATGTGTGTTTACAGACCCCAAATCTTAAGCCAGAAGCAGAACATGTTTTGGGTCTTCCGCATCCAACAGTGTAAGGCATTACTATTCACGTTTCATTTCAGCATTGATTGCTTTAAGAAGCCATACATATTTGAATATGTTTTGTACTTCTTTCTTATAGGTGGAGAGATTTTAATAGGATTATGTTTTGGATAGCCATAATCGGAGGCAGTTTAGTTCTACTGCATATATTCCTCTCTCTGATACTGAAGTTCAAGAAAGCACACAGTGAGAAGAAGAGGAGCTTCGGTGCGTTTGTCTTCCCAAGATTCGAACTCTTTCTTCTCATTCTTGCCTTACCATCAATCTGCAAAGCTGCAAGAAGCCTCATACAAGGTACTTGTCGATACCAAATCGATGTTCAGTTTTTATAGAATCACTGTTACAACTTGCATTAAATTTGATCTTTCTCAGACTACTTTAAAGATCAAGGAGATGCAGAAGCCAATGTCATAGTTGGTATCCTTGTGCTATGCATAGTAGCTATCCTTCTTCTGTCTTTGTTTCTCTTCCTCTCGGTGGGGATAACTTTTGGGAAGCTGTTACAGTACAAAGAGATTCATCAAGAAGGCCAAAATTTCCACTGGTACCAAGAACTCATCAGAGTGACACTTGGCCCTGGTAAAAGAGGCCAATGGACATGGAAAAATGAAGACAGCTCTATCTATCTAACCAGGTTAGGTCCTGTTTTCGAAGATCTAAGAGGTCCACCAAAGTACATGCTCACACAGATCTCAGGGAGCAATCCACTCAAGCAGCGTGACGACCGCATCATTGCATCAGATGATGAAACAGAAGACGCTGAAGCTCCTTGCATACAGAAACTGTTTGGTATCCTCAGGATCTACTACACGTTTCTCGAAACCGTGAAGAGGGTGTGTTTAGGGATCATCGCTGGTGCTTTCTTGGACAACGAGACTTCCAAAACTCCCATAGTTGTCGTGCTGAGCATCACTTCCTTTCAGCTGTTCTTCCTTGTTCTGAAGAAGCCTTTCATCAAGAAAAAAGTACAGCTCGTTGAGATCATCTCTATAGCTTGCCAGGTCGGTGTATTCGCCTCGTGTCTAGTCCTCTTGGCCAAAGACTTTCCAGAGGAGAGCGGACAGAAGCTTGGTATATTCATGGTCGTACTCTTCTTGATTGGGTTCGTTACACAGATGTGCAACGAATGGTACTCACTTTACAAACAGACAAAGAGGTTAGACCAGATCAGCAGATCATTCCTGAGCGGTCTCAAGATGTTTGTCATCGGACTCGCCGCGCTAATCCTGCCTCAGAAACTGATGAAGAGCAAGATCCCTGCAGCTCAGCTAGAAGGGAGAAGCAGCAGCAGCAATGGAGGGATTGCTTTCTCAACACCAGAGAACAGGTACATAAACTCTTCTGGAAGCCGGAGCTCCGGGAGCTTGGACAAGCCGTGGTTGAGACAGATACGAGAGATGGCAAAGGCTAGCTTCACGAGAGACAGGAGCAGTAGCAAGGTTCCTAGTGATCCTTCAGGGAGCAAGAGTGGCTGGAGCAGTAGTATATGGGGTACAAAGACAAGTGGAAGCTCTTCCAAAGAGTCCTCTTCAGACTACAAATCAAGACCCAAAGGACTTTACAAAGATTTAGAAGCCATTTTTGCTTCCAAGTGAATAAAATACTAAATGTTATATTCTCTTGTTTTAAATAATTTGTATCAATACTACTTACTTACATTCAAGTTTTCACTGTATTTTTGTTTGTTATTAGGTGTTGATCTGAGTTCATAATTAAAGACAAAATGACATCACTTATAGAAAACTGCACCTGAAGGGTTAACTGCAGAGCTTCGAGCTCTATGGAAAAAAAAAGTGAAGATTGTTTAATAACAGCACCAACAACTTCTAATACCTAATCTTATTCTACAACTACTGTCCGAAACTAAAGACAGGAAAGCACAAGAACGGGTAGTGTCCAAACAGTTATACAACGCCATGGTACATTAGAAAGTCTGAGAAGCTCACATTGATATATATATATAAGTCAATGGCTGCTCTCAGGAAGAGGAGGAGCTAGGCATAGAACTAATCTTCTCCAGAAGAGCAGAGATATCGCTTTTCAGTTTTGCCTTTGTCTCTCTTGGTAAATGATCCCCGGATTTGTCCAGCATTGCAGTCATCATCAACAGATTCTGCCTCATCGATTCCACGCTGATCGGTGCAGGTGCATTCTTCGGTTTCTGTAATGGACTAACCTGCGAGATCACCGGCATCTTTGGGGCTATGTTCCTGTATACGTTTATCAGTTTCTGCTGTAACCTGAAACTCACCAAGTTGTCACCAAAGGGTTTAGCTTTGTCTAAGCTTTTAACTGCTTCCACAGCGTCGCCACTGCTCACAAAGGCGACCTCTGCACCGGTGAGTTCATCGTAGACATGTGTTTCTGAAGCATCCAAAGGACCAAACGCAGAGAATGTTGAGGTGAGGTCTTCCTTTGAAGGCATGCACTCTTTGGAGGAGAATTTCAAGACGAGGATTGTGATTCCTCTGGTTGATGTTGTTGATCTGTTAGGCATCTCCTCTTTCTTCCTACGTTTCCTGCGCTGAGGAGTAGGCTCAGCTTGAGGCTGAACCGGAGCTGGCTCTTTACCTGTTCCGTTTAAGTCAGGTATACCATTAGTGGCAACCTCTTGTGGATTCTTCCTCTTCCTTCCTCTCTTCTTTGGACCAGTGACTTTAGCGCAGAGGTCTGCGCTCGTGAACTTCCTTTCCGAATCTGTCAGGCTGGAAACAAAACCCGTTCCAGAGGTTCTGTAGTTTGAACACGGAGCTGCTGCTGCTGCCTGAAAGTTTAACATCACAGAGAATGGTCTCTCCACCTTTTGTGGGAAGGCATTGGGAGGAGGAACTAAAGTCTCTGGTTTCTGTAAATGGTCAAGTTGTGGAGAAGCTAATCCACTGTTTAAGTCAGGTATAAGCGTAGCAGCAGGTCTGCTGAGTGGAGATTGTACAGATGGTTTTTCTTGGACATCTTTCGCAAACGGCTCATTTGCAACAGAACTAGACTGACCAATGGTATCTTTGATCGTTTTCAGCCCTGCTATCTTCGGCCTCGGGGCCCTCTGATACGTTCTATATATTTCAGCCCTGGTGTTTAACACACAGGCCTTCTGATCGGCATCAGCAACTGAAACACCACCACCAACAAGAACCTCCATCTTTGACTTCTCTGCGTTCTTGTGAGACTCAAAGGTCTTCTCCTCAGTATTAGCAACTGAAACACCACCAATAACCTCAATCTCTGAGCTCTTCTTCTCGGTAGTAGCAACTGAGACACCAACACTAACCTCGACCGTTGACTTCTCTGAGGTCTTCTTCTCGGTATTAGCAACTGAAACACCACAGAAAGGCTCAACCTTTGACTTGCCTACATTTTTGGACTTGTAGGTTCTCAGCTCAGTAGTACCCGGATTCGCATCCATCAAATCGTTCTGACCAACCATGTTAGCCAACTGCATT
>OVBX01002330.1:0-20759 GCA_900406325.1 Erucastrum elatum | reverse complement strand
TTGGGATGGATACTTGAAGTATTCAAGACCAAGCTCCAAGCATAGTGAACTCAAGTATGTTCTTCGTGATTTTCTTTCTAGAAAAACGACTGCTTTGATTATCCTGTTGATTTTCTTAAGAATTTAGAGTACGATGGTTGTCTATTAGCTGGTTAATTAAGAGTCATACCGTACCTGATTTATTTCTGGTGGCTTTTTATCTATGAATCCTTCCTAGTACTTGCAGTTCGCATTCGTACTTGTTTTGTATTGATGCTTATTTGTTTTTGGATTCACAGGCAACAGAGTTTTGCGGAGTCCCTTCTCGCTAGATTGGAAGAAAAGTGAATGGAACACAAAGCACCCTTCTGTTAGATAAAGCAAACTCGTGGCTCGTTTTGCTTTAGTTTCTCAACGTTTTTTTTATGAATCTTTCAGTAGACAACTGACTTTTTGCATCTGCTTGCTTCGCATTGTATTCAGGAGCTCTTCTGAGTTTGAAAGGCTAAAAATTGAAACATGCGCTGCAACGATCTATTGATGTCAAGTGTCTTCATCTGTTCAGCTTCGCAATGAACAGTTAGAAACTTTAATACTATACAGGAAGAAAACTTATTGTGTCACTTGTTTCATTGTATTACAGTTCTACAAGTTGTCATCTGAAACCAAACCAAATCAAAAAGAGTTCAAGACTGTCTTTCTCAATACTAAAATAACTCAAAAGTCTCCATCAATTCTCTAGTCAACACTCGTAATAAAACAATTCTGATCAGACAACATAGCTTAAGGAGACGTATTTCTATATCTCATATCCTTTTCTCACAACTCGTCCTTGGAGTCACTTTCGGTGCTCTTTGTGGTGCTTTCAGGATTTCCTTTGGTCTCAGTAGTTTCTACTTTTGGTGTGGACTCGACAGTTTTGGGAGACTCAGTTGATGCAGCAGGTTTCTCAAGTTTGAACGGGATAGTTGCGTGTTTCCTCAAAAACTTGTAGAATGCAACCACAGTGCGGTCTGCATCTACCGTTATCTGCTCCACACACAAAAGACAATTCCGTTTTAGAGGGAGTTTACGAAGACAAAAACCTAATGCAGGCAGTGAAGAGCAGAACTTACCGGTTCTGAGGTCTTGTTTCCTGCAGGGAAGAAGAGAATCGTAGGGAAGCCTTCAGCCTGAAACGTTTTACAAATGATACCAGAACATTAGCTCTTGAGGTTTTCCACATAAAAGGCGTTGAACAGAGAAGGGCTTTCATACAAAGTTATCTTACCTTTGCCTTGGGATGTTCATTGGTTGTTCCATCCATCTTGGCTATGACAAGGGAGTCAATTTCTCGTAAATGTTTAGCAAGCTTGTTATACATTGGCTCAAGTGCTTGGCAATGGCCACACCATGGCGCATAGACCTAAGTTTTGATGTTAATCAAAAAAAGGAATATGAGAAAACATGAATTCCATATAGCATTATCAAAAACGGAACACAATATTTACCTCGAGAAGAACATCCTTGAACTCGTCCAGGACAATGTCATCAAAGTTATCTCCAACCACGATTTTCACATCTTCATCATTCTATAGGAGGGCACCAAAAGTTAAATTCAGCGTTTACATGAACAGAGAATCAAAGATGGGAATGAATGATAAGACAGAGACAGGCTTTTACCTTCTCAGGAATGGGGTCTGACTTGTAGAAAGGCTTTAGCTTGTCGCTCAAGAACTCTTCCCCGAATGCCTTGCAAGGGATAACATACCATTTTAAACAACCAATCTATCTAGCACGTGAAGTACGAGTGAAAAGAACTTCACCAAAAGATACCTTAATTTTATCTGACTTGATTTCACCATCGAAGAAGTGTTTCTTAGGATCTTCATTTCCTGTGTAGGCAATAAGCTACACACATACCAACAATAGAGATGCATTTTAGCCAAAAAGATCTAGGCCTTAAGATAGATAGAACAAAAGAAAAAGACTTACTTTAGGACCATTTCCAGAGACACCAAAGTATTCAGCAACTGGCTTCCCATAATCTTCATTATCCAGATCCACAGATACAAAGATGAGCTATTTCAACAAACAAACAAAGGCTTCTTAGAAGTAACCTTACCAAGATATATAGCCAGTTTCACGTTCTTTTGTTGATGTCAAACAAAGCATATCAATAAAAACAGAGTTAAAAACATGGCAGACATATGTTCGTACCTTTCCTTTAAATGATTTTGCTGCTTCTTCAAACTCTGAAAGAACCTTCTCAGATTCATTTTGTGATACAAACAACAACAACTGCAACGAGAACATATATACTCATGTTAGTAAGCCTAAACCATCTTCTCGAATTGAAGAATCTCACTAAAAAACATTTGACACACCTGCTTCTTGATTGCACTCTCAAAAATCTCCGGTGCACTCTCTCTGGTGAAAACAGAGACCAAAGGAAGCTTATTGGCAGCCACAAAACTAGCTATATCAGCCTTAACAAACTCCCCATCTGCAGATTCATAATAACCCAAAACACAATAAGCAAAGCCAAATATAAACAATAACACTAAATCAAAGTTTATGAATAAAGATTCAAAGAACTAACCAAAATGGCTAATCTTCTCCGCTTCCCTCTTAACTAATACAAGAGCAGGCCGTTTAGACTCAGGATCAATGTGGAACAACTTGGCAACATCAGGGTTAACCGTCTGGTAGAAGTTCACATCGTCTTCAGCTTTGGAAGCAGCAGCAAGCTGATCGTGCTCAACACCCACCAAAGAGTTCAAGTAACCCAAGACAACTTTGTTACCAGAAGTCAACACTTTCTCAGCATCATCTAGCGTGGTTAGGTTGTACACACCAGGACCTATCTTCTTCTTCACCCACGTCACAATCGTTTCTCTACATATCACAAATCCGCAAACTTCAATCAGATCCAAGAAACGCCACAGTAATTCAATTCACACTAACCATTTGAATTTTTAATAGAAATCACAATAAAGATTTGAACTTCCAATAGAAATCACAATAAAGATTTGAACTTTCACTAGAGATCACACTAAAGATTTGAACTTTCAATAGAACTCACAATAAAGATTCGAACTTTTAATACAATTCACAATAAAGATTTGAACTTTCATTTCAAAATCGAGAGTTGACTTACTTGGTTCTGCCTCCACTGTACGGCTTGTGCTCACCATCTACGAAGAATAGTATAGTAGGGAAGCCCTGAACACTATACTGATGAGCGAGTTCGTTCTCCTCAGTAGCATCGATCTTAGCCAATACGACACCGTCTCCTTTCAGCTCAGTGGCCGCCGCAGCGTACTCGGGAGCAAGAGACTGGCAGTGACCGCACCAGGGAGCGTAGAACTCGACCATAACGTACTGGTTCTTCTCGATCACGTCCGTGAAGTTGCGCTCTTTGACGACCACGACGTCTTTCTCGTCGACGTCAGGCGCAGGGAACGGATCTGAGTCTGGGTTGCCTAGATCGGAGAGATCTTCTCCTTCGTCTTCGTCTTCGTCGCCGTACATCTCGGGATCTTCTTCTTCTCCTTCGTTGAACTCGTCGAGTTCGGAGTCGGTGGAGGGGAGTGGTTTAGAGGGATCGGATTCGTCTTTGGGGTCTTCGAGGAAGCTGAGATCTTCATCGTCGACGTCGGAGGAGGTGGCGAGAGAAGGAGAAACGGCGGAGAAAACGAGTAGAGCGGTGAGAAGAGAGAGGAGGATGAAAACGCGTAACGCCATTTTTAGTGCGACTGTCTGAAACTGTTGATCACTGATCAGACACTGAAGTTGAGATCCAACTACTACACAATAATGTACTACTTAGCTGACTCATACGATGTCGTTTCTGTTGGTTTATTACGGAATGTAATTATTTCACTTTGCTTAATATACGAGCTAATTAAAGAAATGGGTTCACCGAGATATTTCTAAAAAAGTATGTTTTCGAGATCTATAAAAAAAAAATTAATAGGGCGATGAAAAGGGCGACTAGGGTTTCAGATCGAGAGCTTCATTCCCAGATCTAAATTGAAATCTATTCTCAGTCAGGAAAGCTCCAAACTTACTGAATCCTTTCTTCTTGATATCTTAATAACCAATCACCCACCTGTCAGATCTAGGGTTATGGGAAATTAAGAGGCTCAACAATAGCGGCGGTAGATTCAACCCTCCAGAAGGAAGGGCTTGGGTCTGTTTTCGTTTTCATTAGGTCCTAGTGACCTCTGGTTTGGTTCGTCTCAATAGCAATAGAGTACGGAGGTAGATAGAAGTGAAGATGAACAGAGGGCAAAAGAGAAAGGAGCCCACTTTACTCGAGGAGCTGAGGGAGTTACAACTCCTTGAGGATGGAAACACAGTGGACATACCGGATTTGGAGGTGGAGGATCTCATAGAGGAAAACCAGCTCAGCGTCATTGTGAGGNGGGAGGGGGGGGGGGGGGGGGGGTTTGGTAAAGGTTCTTCCCCCAATATGGGGATTAGAAGACAGAGTTCGTGGAAGGGGAGTAGGAGAACACAAAGTCCAGTTCATCTTCTCGGAGGAGCGCGATCTAAAGCATGTCCTCACCAAAGGCCCATGGTTTATCAATGGATGGATGGTCTCACTGGATCAATGGTGCCCCAATCCCCCACCGACCTTTCTGCAAAGGATTCCGTTCTGGATCCGAGTTAGAGGTCTACCAATCCATTTCCTGAAAGAGGAGATAGTTAGGACACTACTGAAACCTTTGGAGTTCGTGGACAAGGTAGAACTTCATGCTAAAAACTCCAACTCTCTGGAGTACGTGAGGGCCCTGGTTCACGTTAACACAGAAGAACCGATCCAATTCCGACTGACGGCCATACTCAGATCGGGCACTACTATCCCAACAGAACTGGAGTACGAGAAACTGTTGAAGGTCTGTTACACCTGTAAGAAGCTATCACATGATAAGCTAAGATGCCCTCTCCAAGCGCAGCCAAATCAAATAGAAGGGAGAGGAGTTGAGGAGGAAAGTATGGATCATACATTAAGGAAGAAGCTTTAGGAAAATGAGTTCCGATCAAGAGAAGTCCTTCAGAAGCGACCTCAAAAAGGAGTGGAGATTAAAAGTGCCCCATCGGGAGGATCTCAAGGAAGAGGCAAGTCTAAGCTGGAGAAGGCAGAGAAAGAAGATAAGAGAAGAGGCAAACGTATCACTTCAACCCCGAAATTAATCTGGAAACAAAAAGGTGACACTGGTGCGTCAAAGATCTCGAGAAGTACTGAGGAGTCGTATGCTCATCAGAAGAGCTCTGAGGAACCAAGTGGGAGCCGTAAACCAGTTACCTGTTCCACCAGTAAGACGTCTTCAGGAGAAGTTCGGCTGTCTTCAGAACCAGGTTCTGTCTTTGGACGCTTGTGAAGCCCAGAAAATCAACAAGGCTCGGGCGGAAGTCGTGACCGAAGTTCAGGAAAGAGATCTGCAGAAGATCTAAGAGTGCATTTGAGTACCAGTTCACAAGGAGCTAAGAGGGAGGGTAAATCAAGTAAAGGTAGTAGAAGCCCCCCTACTGTGTTTGAACGCCTGGGAGAACCTTTGTTCCCATCGCCAAGGATGGAGAGTGGTAGTGTTGGTCTCCTATCTATCAAAAGAAGAAGACAGAGTTCTAGTGATGATCGAAAGTCAAAAAAAGCCAGAACAGGCTCTCAGGAAAAGGAAACTGCTTCGCCATCAGTTTTCCTCAGGTTAGGAAGAACAGACCTGGCACTGGAAGATCATGACGATGAGGAAGAGGCTCGAAATCATTCTACTCCAGTAGTAGCGAATTCTCGATATCATTCTGCTCATGTAGCAGCGCAATTCCCAAGTCACTATGTCCGTAGGATAGCACTGACGAGCGGATCACAGTTGAAAGAAGGGTTGATGGGTAATTCCAACCCTTCGAGGTCAATATGAAGATCCTGAGTTGGAACTGTTAGGGGTTGGGGAATACCCCTAAAGTTCGACATCTACAGGGAGTGCTTGGTCAGCATTCTCCTGAGATAATTTTCCTCAGTGAGACCAAAAGTAACAGAAGGTATATGGAAACAGTGGTGGTGAGATTGGGATTCCATGGACTGATAGCAGTAAATGCACATGGGAAGAGTGGTGGTTTGGCTTTGATGTGGAAAAACTCGTGTTCAGTGAAAGGTTTTCAAGCCAACAACCGAGTGATAGATGTGGAGGTAACATGGAAGGGTCAGGTGTTTTACCTAACGGGTGTTTACGGAGACCCTGTAAAAAGTAGGAGAAAGGAAGTCTGGGAGAGAATTGAAAGAATTGGAGCGTCAAGGAAAGGAGCCTGGATGTTGACAGGAGATTTCAATGAAATCTTGGACCAGACAGAGAAACAAGGTGGAGTGGCAAGAATGGAACATGAAGGAAGAGACTTCAAGTTGCTGCTGACTAATCGGGGTTTATGGGAGATTAAACATGTGGGAAATCCTCTGTCTTGGGCGGGTAATAGAGCCAACGGTCTAGTTCAATGTCGCCTAGATCGAACTGTTGTAAATCAGGAATGCCTTACTGTATTTCCACAAGCTATTGCCTTCTATCTACCAAGAGTTTGTTCAGATCATAGTCAAATTATCACTGCATTGGATGGCAACCAAAGTAGACAGAAAGTGTGTTTCCGCTATGATCACAGGTGTGTGCAAAGAGAGGGCTTTATAGAGGTGGTAGAAAAGAATTGGAGCTGTACAGGGAATGGGCAGCTGAGTTTGATGAGCAAAATAGCAGGTTGCAGAAAGGCCATCTCGGTATGGAAAAGACAGGCAAAACCAAACTCATCCCTCCGAATTCAAGAACTTCATTACAGAATTGATGAGGCATCGAGACAGGAAAGGTTTAAAGAAGAAGAGATACAGAGGCTGAAAAAAGAGTTAGACGAAGAGTACTATAATGAAGAGCTATTTTGGCTGGAGAAAAGTCGTCTGACTTGGCTCCGCTCTGGAGACAAAAATACCAAGTTTTTTCACGCGGTAACCAAGAATAAAAGAGCGCAAATCAGGATAAAAAGCCTCATCGATGATGAGAACAGAGAATGGTTCACCGATGAAGACTTAGGGAGACTTGCTGAGAACTACTTTAAGAAGCTCTTTGCATCTGAAGATATTGGAATGGAGCTGGAGGAATGGAAGGAGATTCCAACCAAAATCTCCTCTATACAAAACCTGAAGCTTATGGCACCTATCACTAAGGAAAAAGTAAGGAAGGCGGTATTCGATATTAATCCAAGCAAATGTCCAGGACCTGATGGGATGAGCGGATATTTCTTTCAACAGTTTTGGGAATCCTGCGGAGATGACCTCACAGCTACGGTGCAGCGATTCTTTGCCTCATGAGAGATTGAGGAAGGGCTGAATAACACTAATATCTGTCTCATTCCAAAGACATTAACGGCAAAAAGGATGGCTGAATACAGACCCATTAGTCTGTGCAACGTGGCATACAAGATCATCTCCAAGCTAATGGCCCATCGTCTTAAGAAGGTCATGCCTTCGATTATCTCTGAGACGCAAGCAGCTTTCGTGGAAGGAAGGTTAATTTCCGATAATATTTTGGTTGCTCATGAGCTCCTTCACGCCCTGAACTCAGACAATAAATGTTCGTCGGAATACATAGCCATTAAAACAGATATCTCGAAAGCTTATGATAGAGTGGAGTGGGCCTTCCTCAACAAAGCAATGCAAGTTTTGGGATTCTCGGAAGCCTGGAGAGGTCTCATTATGAGCAGTGTCTCATCGGTCCGATATCAAGTTCTGATCAATGGGGAGCCCTATGGAAAGATTACTCTAACTCGAGGGCTTCGACAGGGGGACCCGTTGTCTCCGTATCTCTTCGTCATATGCACAGAAGTGTTGGTGCAAATGCTGAATCTGGCTGAGCAAAAGCGCCTAATCTCAGGACTCAGAGTTGCAAGGAGAGCTCCCCCTATTACTCATCTCTTATTTGCCGATGATAGCATGTTATATTGCAAAGGAACGGACAACAAGCTGGAGCAGGTGATTCAACTACTTCAACGATACAGTCTGGCTTCGGGGCAGAGGATCAATTACCAGAAATCTAGTGTTTATTTTGGTAAACATATACTTGAAGCTGTAAGAGAAGAGATAAAAGAAAAACTGGGAATTGAGCAGACTGGAGGAGAAGGATTCTACCTCGGGTTACCTGAGTCCTTTGGGGGTTCGAAAGTCTCAATCCTAAGCTACTTAAAGGAGAACCTAAACAGGAAGGTCCATGGATGGCAAATGAAGTTCTTATCACCAGCAGGAAAGGAAGTACTCCTTAAGGCCGTAGCTATGGCTCTACCAACCTACACGATGGCTTGCTTTCTCCTCCCGAAGACTGTCTGTAAGCAAATAATGGCGACGCTGTCCAATTTTTGGTGGAGTAGTAAGCAGGACGGTAAAGGCATGCATTGGAAAAGTTGGGAATCATTATGCAAGTTCAAAGCGTGTGGGGGCTTGGGGTTCCGAGATTTGGAAGCGTTTAATCTAGCGCTACTGGGAAAGCAACTCTGGAGAATGATCACCTATAAAAATTCCCTTATGGCCAGAATTTTTAAGAGTAGATACTTTAAGGATTCGGACCCATTAAACGCTCCATTAGGATCAAGACCCTCCTTTGCGTGGAGAAGCATCCATGCGGCTCAAAAATTGGTGAAGCAAGGTGCAAAAGTCATCATCGGAAATGGAAAGGAGACAAAGATCTGGAAAGATAGATGGGTGGGTTCCAAGCCTGCGATGATGATAACGTCAATGCGCCTCCAAGAGGAAGGTAGACGTACAAGAGTTGCTGAGGACATGCGGGTTAGTGATCTATTATACGGTGATGGAAGAGAATGGAATCAAGAAAAGTTGAGGTGCCTATTCACTGAGGATGTCCAAAGGAAAATCATAGCTATCAAGCCAGCAGGGCCAAACAGTGAGGACACTTACTCATGGGAATACACTAGAACGGGACACTATACCGTTAAGTCCGCATATTGGGTTCAGATTAATGTGATGCCAGTGGAGGAAGAAAAGAGAGAAGTGCTTCAACCAAGCTTAGATGCCTTGTATCAAAAGGTATGGAAGCTAGATACTAGTCCTAAGATCAAGCATTTCTTATGGCGTTGTCTGAATAATGCTCTCCCTGTGGCTGAGAATATGGTGAGGAGACATATAGGAAAAGATAATCGATGCTACCGCTGTGATCACGCCGCAGAAAGTGTGAATCATTTGCTCTTCCAATGCACTTATGCGAGATTAATATGGGCGGAAGCCCACATCCACATCCCCCCTTCAGGTACATGGAGTGATTCCCTCTTTACAAATCTCTATTGGGTCTTAAACTTGAAGAAAGAGTATCCATTAGAGGTGATGGAAGAAGGTCTAGTGCCATGGCTTATGTGGAGAATCTGGAAGAACAGGAATGAGCTTATCTTTAGAAACAAGGATTATCTGTCGCTGGAAACAGTAGCAAAGGCTAGAGCAGATAATCAGGAATGGAAGGAAAGATCAGAGTTTAAAAAAGTGGAGGTAAAAGCACCCACAACAGCAGAACCAGAGTGTAAATGGAAACCTTCCCCGCCCCTTGGTTTTAAATGCAACACAGATGGCTCTTGGCTGCAGGAGACGCATGAAGGTGGAGTGGGATGGATTTTGCGAGACCATAAGGGTCGATTTTTGTGGGCAGGGGCAAAGAAGCTTACTGATATGGGGTCGGCGCTTGAAACAGAGGCAGAAGCAATGAGATGGGCAATCTTCACTTTGAGAGGCTTTGGTTATCGGAACGTAGTATTTGAAACGGATTCTCAAATCCTGGTGCAGCTCTTGAAAGGTGAGGAAGAACTCTGGCCAAAGTTGAAGCCTATCATACAGGAGATTAAGGCTCTATTATCAGGAAGCGAAGATATGGATGTGGTGTTTCATCCACGGAGTGGTAACAAAATTGCAGATAGGATAGCGAGGGAGACTTCAACGTTTACGTCATTTGTCCCCAAGTTATATTCTATGGTGCCTAGTTGGTTGAATTTCTGTATTGAAGCTGATAAGCTTTGTGTAAGACATTGAGTTGGTTAATGGATAGTAGAAGTTGAGTTAAAAAAAAAAAAAAAAATGGGTTCACCAAAATATAGAACCTGGATCCAAACTATTAGTATTGTTTCTGACACCAATTAAATTTTATTTCAGTTTACATTTGTTTAATTATAATAAGTATACGACGTTGAAGATGGTTTTCTCGTAATTCGTTTAAGGTTCAAAATGGAAAAAAATCTATAAAAATGGTAATTTTTTTTGCTAAAGTAAAAAATGGTAATTGGAAAGTTTGGAGCTCCATCTTTACCTATTTAATACAAACCAAGCGCATTAATCCAGCATACTTAGCACAAATGAGATGAATGGGTAGTTAACAAAAGTTTGAAGTTTAGTAATTTGCTAAACTTTGCATAAACTTTGAAGTTTGGTAATCGCAAAACTTTGAAGTTTTGATGGAAGAAAAGGTTTAGAGCTCGATCTTTTGCATCAGGGTAACATAGTACCATTCTACATAATCACACCAATAGCAATTTGACAAATCTTTTATTAATGTTTTTTGGTTAATTCACGCATTAGACTGGATTACAATCGTGCGGGTCAATATTTGCTCGTCGTTTCTTGATCACAAAGTAAACTCCCATCAAGATAAAAGCTGTGAAAGAAAACGCCTAACACTATTCCAACGGTTTCTCCTCGTCCTTCTCTGAGACTCTCATTTGTGTGCTCTTCTGATGAAATTTACTTCCTTGTGTATCTGCTTCTACATTACAGGTTTTTGACGGTGAAGGTGTTGTTGCACAAAAAAAAAAAGTGATGGGGAAGAAGGCGAGTCTCTTGGCGGATTATTGTCAGGAAGTGATGATTTTGGGTGAAAGATATCGTAAGCTTCTGGAGAGAAGACGGATGGGTTTAAATAAGCTGGATCATGAGCAGGTCTGCTCCCTGCAATGGGCACACATAGAAGCATAGACAAGCAAGAGAAGAAGAAGAGCAAGGAGTGAGTTAGGTATGTCATGTTGTTTTTCTTTATTCACTTGAACCTTTTTTTGATGTTTGATTTTGTTTTGTGTGTTTTCGGGTCTTTATAGGGTTGGTTTTAGAAAAGATAGTAGTTGCTTAAAGTGCAAAATTGTATGATTGTAACAATGACAAAAGAAAAAAAAGTTATTTTGAATGAGTGAAGAGAAGTCGTGGAAAACCCACTTTGGTTAATGCACTTTTCTCGTTTGTAAATTTCGTTCTTTAGTTTATAATTTCCCTCTAATACAAGTGTTGATAGTACTTGCTTAAATAATTACCAGAACTAAATATTTAATTTGTAGACGTGTAGTTTATTGGTTACACCGTTGGAATTTACTTTGTTTATATTTGATATATGGGCTAAATCAATTTAGAACATATCGTCCATAAGGTTTGTTCCTCTAGTTTTAGTAGCAAAGAATCACAGTTTGACAATCAGTTCTCTACAACTTAATAGAAACAAAAGATTTCTTAATCCAAACTTACCAGCTCATTAAAGCAATCATTTTCCCTTTTCACGATACTATCAACATTCGATCTACAATACATATGAAGTCAAAGAAAACATAAAGTGCAAGTTAAGTGAATTGATAAAGTGTATAACAGAAACAGAGTTAGATTGCATCATACTACGACCTGTCGTCAAGGGGGAGGTGGTCTAACTCACTGAACGCAACTCCGGACTCTGCCGGAGAGACGTTGATAGGTTCATGGCACATCTTATGCATCCGTATCAGAGTAGTAGTACATGGAGAATGAAGAAATTAATATAATCAAGAATTTTACAACAAAAAAAAAGAAAGAGTGCTTTTTGATATTATTTGATTTAACTGATTAGACAAGTGTAGTGAATTAGACTATTAGTGATATTAGCCGGTTTAAATTTGTTATTCACAATATAAGTCCGATGCTAAACCGGACTAAATCACATTTAAATACATGTACAATATAACCAATTTAAACCGCTAATAACTAATGAGTCATGTTTCTGTCGACAGAAACAGAGTCTAGAGGAAGAAGAAGAAGAGAAAGATGGCTAGTTAAAAACGATGTTTAAACCCTCAGTTTATAAATGAAAGACTTGGCCTTTTGATATCGCCGCACGAGAATCCATTCTGTTATCAAACGATGCTATTTTTTCTTTTGTAAAAAGTCTGAAACTTAAGAGATTAGCTTCTCATTCACGTAGCTTAACAGAGAGAACTATTTGCCTCCAAACTGCTAATACCAAACTTGATTCTAAACGGCAGATTTGAACAAAAGAGGAGTTTAAGACTTAATATAACTTTTGTTGGAACTATTTGTTAGAGCATTATGAAAAATGTATTCATATGTTAAAAATATAATTAGTGTGAGTGAGAAATGGATGTTTAATGAATGTTATTATAGAAACTTGTATAAAATAGTAAATATACACATTAGATATTTAGATTTGTGGTTTTGATTTGTTAGTTGGACTTCATGTTCATTAACTTAATTTTATAAACTAAATATATGTTGATCTTGTATATTGATAAAATATAAAAAATAAATTCATTTTTAATGTATATTATTTTGTTTGAATTGGTCAAACAATAATAATTTGATTCTTTAATTTCTTGGTCAATGTCGAATAATTCACATACTAATTAACAAGAATTAAATTTTCCATTAGTCACTATGGAGGTTTCATTTTTATGTTGAAAATTGAAACTTGTGTTTCAATTTATTTTCTATAAAAGGCTTGTTAGCATTGTAGAAAAACATATACATTCAGATGAACAATGAAAAAGAAAAATTCTCCTATATTGAATAGTTATGCTAGTATTTTTTTTTGAGTCTGAGAGTACAACACAAGACTAGTTTCACTAGGTTTCTGATAGAGTAACGCGTTTTCAGAAGATTGTTTGCAGTTGTATCTTGGGACTCATTACGTTATCGAAATATCGCACTACGGGACGTATTTTGAGTTAAGAAAAAAGATAATATCTTGCATCTGCAGTTGTATCATCATTTTCTTAATCTTTGGTATAATTTTATCAATTTTATTCTTTACAATATTCAGTTATTCGTAGCTTATATAATACAGTCCTATCAGTCTTAACTCAAAATATTTGTTTATTGATTTGCACTAATCGAACTGATTATTGTAAAAGTATTTTTTTAAGAACAAGTTGATGAATTTTTCTGGTAAAAGATGTCGGATTCAGATCTATATGATTATGTAAAAATAATCTTTCTACAATCATAATTATGTAAATTTTCGTTTGTATTATTATACCAAATAAAACTGATTATTTTGTGAAGTGTTTTTGTCATGAAAACAGGAATTGGAGACTTCATGGTGATGGAAAATAATTTTTAATGATATTTTCATATTGGTTATCCGCAGGGATCTTTGAGTTTGATTCATAATTTGGTTTGTTTTGAACAGTAATTAAAGGTTTTCTGAAAGAAAGAAAAAAAATTGTTTGATTTGATTTGGGCTGGTTGCTTTATTCTGCTCTAGTTGTCATCGTCCCATTCCGAACATTAATTCAACTTTCACCTTAACTCTTATTCCGGTTCTTTTTTTAACATTTTCATACTAGGAGACTACCATCTTATGTACTTTTGGTTTTGTCACTTCTTTGCAATTAGATTGTTAAGAATTCTTGATTAACTATCCGCCTCTTCTCCCTGAATATATTCCTTATCCAGAGATACATCTAAGTTCTTACTAATACTGTTTTTGTCATGTAATTCTTGTTTCTTCTCTGCCAAAGTTCATGTTTTGTTAGTTGGATAGATCATAGATCACACGTGAGGAAGATGCAGAACAGCCACAGTAACTGACTTACTTCTCATTTTTTTTGCCTCATTGTTACAAAATGGGTTGTTACGTTACTTACTTAATTCCTTTGTTTACGTGATCTTTCATTTTTTTATAACTGAATTTACGTGATCTTTCTTGTTATATAATTCCTTGGCGACTACTAGAATATATTATTTTATTGTGTCAAATGTTGTTCCCACCTTATATTTCATTTACCGCTTGACTTTTGGTTTGTCTTTTTCGTAAACTAAATGGTTAATATTGAAGGTTCTACCGAGATATTTTGGTTTTTTCGAGAATAATATATTAGGATAACCCATAATCAAGATTCACATAGATTTTATTGTTTTCTATATATAGCTTATACGGGTATTGATTTTACTTCTGCACACCATAGTTCTTCCAAAGTAAACCTCTCCAGAATATTTTTTATTTTTCTTGTGTATTTTACATCATTCATGAATTTCTTTTAAGTTTTATGTGTCTGGTAATTTTGTACATATATTTCTACGGTTGGTTGATTCCACACAAGGTTGTGTGTTTGGTCTAGGAGCTCTTCTTATTGAAATTTCACTCAAAGGTAAGATGCCCCTTACCGTTGAAAGCTACTTGGAAAACGATGAGTTTAAAAAACGTACAAGATATTTCTGAAGAAAATGAAAAAATCAAAGAAGGGCTGAGCAAACTTGAAGGCTTAGAGAAAATGATTGATATCCTTTGTCCATCTATTCTATCCAGGGGTGTTAACAACTGAGTTTTAATTGTCTGCTTTTATTATCTTTTTAAGGTCTTATTAGTTTTTTCTAGATTTAAATTATTGCTGGGTTTACTCTATAAAGGCATTGTTGAATTTATTTAATATTTTAATTTATTTTATAAAAATTTTCATTTGAATTTTCTTTATTGTAAAATATATATAACGTAAAATAAACAAGACATATTATTTTGCTTATAATAAAATACTAAAACAATTAATCGATGCAACATAGTTGATACCTACTAATTTTATTAAAATAGTAACTGTAAACCATATTGTACTCACCGTAAAAAATATTAAAAACCAAATTTATTATTTAAATGTAATTACAGGAAAATTTGCAACAATAGTAAATTTTGTAATAATTTTAAATTGTAACCATACGTAGCAATTGTACCCAAATAATTATACATATATATATATATATATGTATATATATGTTACATTAATATTACCAACTTTCAAAAAAAATTGCTATATGTTTTATGTAGCAATGATTTGCCACCATTTGTGGTTACAAAATACGTAGTAAATATACAACAATTTTGCTATAAAATATTGTTGCAATAATATGACAGATATAGCAACAATTCAATTTGTTGCTAATATTCCTTTGTATATGCAAAAAACATGAATTTGCAACATTCAAACATCAAAAAGTTAAAATTTGTAACAATTTTATTGCAGTTTCATATTTGCAACAAAATATGAGCATATTGCAACAATATATCATTATAAGGCTATTTTTTTGTAGTGAGTAGGGATGTTACATGCACATGCACCTAATAACCCACATGATGTTTGGGAATTTGTTGTGAGCAACCACCATCTTGTGCAAGCCATAATCCTTAAGATAGAGTCAGAAGACTATACCACTAAGGATGAATGGAATGGTTGCAGCCGCGAGGAAAGTCGGTAACTTTCCACATATATCTCCGCACTTCTCTATCAACAAGAATAACATCATGGTGAATATGAAGGTCACGCAGACTACTACAATGAGTGCTGTTTTGGTTAGAGCCAACATCAAGGGAGAGAGAAACATCATAAGACACATCTCATAACCAACTAAGACACACTCAAGGTATTGAAAATCCACACAAGAAACAGCTCAGAACCAAGTAAGACCACCTGAAGGTGTAACTCTATTATAGAGTAAACCATTGGATCAAATCCAACTTTATAATAGAATTGCACTATTTTTGAGTGAAAATTATAGAGTACTATTGAAGATGTCCTTAGAACCAATTAAAACATGCTGAAGTTATAGAAGAATCTATGCAAGAGCTAGCTTAGAACCAAGTAAGACCGGCTGAAGGTTCCATGGATACATCGCTGTGAGAGAGAGGGAAGAGGACAATGACAAACAAGTAGTACTTCATTCATATTCAGAATATTTAATTTTTTTACAGAGTTGTTCATATAAATGTGAACATGTGGTTTTTTCTTGATTTTCGTGAAAGATAAAAATCATTTAGACTATTTACAATGATTTCACAATCATTTCACTCTCAACCCTTTTTACTCTTTTAACATTCCACATCATATTTTTCTTCCATCTCGTTCATTTAAAACTCACTTCATCTTAACTCTCTACAATGGTTTGTTTTAAAAATTTCAACGTCCTACTATCTTTAATTTTTAATTTATCTTTACAGCATAATAATTACATAATAATAATTTGATTGTAATTTGAAAACTAAGATAATATATGAGTATTGTTAGGATTCACTTAATAGAAAAATTTAAAACACTAAAATAGTTGATTATAATGAAAATGACATCTTTCTGTATCCAAATGAAATAAGACTAGTTTCTATTTATAGATAAAAAAAATTTTAGAATTTTGATATAAGTTTTATATAATTTTTTAAAGTATCAAGGAAGTGTCGCGAACAGAGTCTTAAAATTTGTCGCCTCTCAAAACCCATTTGACCAATCCTCCACCACTAGTCTCTCAATTATCCTTCCTCAAATCTCCATTACATAAAGATTTGTATTTGTCTGAATTCCTTCTTCCTCAAAACCTAATAAAATGGAAAAGAGATGTTTTGAAAAGAAGCTTGAGAATGATGAAGACATGATGAAGAGAGAAGAGAAGAAGATTTGTTTAGGTTGATGCTATTTACAACAATTCATTAAGGTTGATGCCAATTAGCAATAATGTTCTTGATTCAATTTAGAGATCAAATATGCGTCCAGACTTAAATAAACAAGAGAAAAAAGTAAATTTTGAGTTGAAAGAAGAATATGACAGACAAACAACACTAAAAATGTGCTTCAAGTGGAAAGTGTTTAGATTGTAAATTCAAAGTCAAAGTGTCTTAGGAAAAAAGTGTTGTAGGAAGTAAAAAATTCAAAATTTAGTGAGTGAATGAGTATTAAATAATAATGATAATTTGTTTTTCTTTCTGGGTGCAGTTCGTTTTGGAGGGTGCTACGAGGTTCTGTGCCACAATTGCAACTCATAAACATTTATGTTGTGTCCTGCAACACTGCGTTAAATACTCAGATGGTGCGGAACGTAAGAACCTCATTGCTGAAATAGCCAGAAACTCTCTCCACCTTACACAAGACCCTTTCATGACTGGGTAACGTTTTTATATTAATTATGAAAATGTGCTCTATGGTGTGCGTAAGTAATGGTCACATCTTCAATTTTATACCTTCCTTTTGTGTGTGAAATTTGATCGCAGGAACTATGTGGTACAATACATAATAGAGCAGAACTTGGGAAGAGTAGATATAAAAGTTGGAAGCTTTGAAGATAATGAGAAAACGATTCTTTGTATTTCTTCTCCCTTAAGGTTTCTACAAGATTTTTAGATTGCGTAAATAGTAAATGATAAAATCCTAGTTACACCACTTGTCATCATCCTGTAGTCTCCAGTGAATAAAGCGAAGAGAAAGAGTTGTGCAGTTTGGGACCACACTCCTTTTCCGTCTTCAGCTTTGGAAGCAGCAGCAAGCTGGTCGTGCTCAACACCCACCAAAGAGTTGAAGTAACGACTTTGTTCCCAGAAGTCAACACTTTCTTAGCATCATATAGCGTGGTTAGGTTATACACACCAGGACCTATCTTCTTCTTCACCCACGTCACAATCGTTTCTCTACATCACAAAGCAGCAAACTTTAATCAGATCCAAGAAACGCCACAGCAATACAAATCACACTAAAGATTTGAACTTTCAAAATATATATCACAATAAGATTGAACTTTCAATAGAAATCATACTAAAGATTTGAACTTTCAATAGAAATCACAATAAAGATTTGAACTTACACTACAAATCACACTAAAGATTTGAACTCACACTACAAATCACACTAAATATTTGAACTTATACTACAAATCACACTAAAGGTTTGAACTTTTAATACAATTAACATTAAAGGTCTGAACTACACTACAAATCACACTAAGGATTTGAACTTACACTACAAATCACATTAAAGATTTGAACTTTCAGTACAATTCACTACATGAATAGAGAACACAAGTCAGAGATGGGTATGAATGGGTAAGACAGAGACAGACTTTTTTACCTTTCCAGGAATGGGGTCTTTAGCTTATCGCTCAAGAACTCTTCTGCGAATGCCTGCAAGGGAGGATACGATTGTAAACAAACAATCTAGCCCGTCAAGTCAAATTTTACGAGTGAAACAACTTCCAAAGGATACCTTCATTTTATCGGACTTGATTTCACCATCGTAGAAGTGTTTCTTAGGATCTCATTTCTAGTGTATGCAATAAGCTACACACATACCAACATTCAAGATGTATTTAGCCAAAACAATTCTTATAGATGTGACACTCTTTAAAAACCTACATAGAACAAAAGAAAAGGCTTACTTTAGGACCGTTTCCAGACACACCAAAGTATTCGGTAACTGGCTTCCCATAATCCTCATTATCCAGATCCACAGATACAAAGATAAGCTGTTGCAACAAACAAACAAAGGCTTCTTAGAATTAACCTTACCAAGATATATAGCCAGTTTCATGTGCTTGTGTTGATGTAAGAGAAAACATATCAATAAAAACCAGGGGCAGACCTTTCCTTTAAATGATTTTGCTGCTTCTTCAAGACCTCAGATTCATTTTATGTTTCAAACAACAACAACTGCAAATAGAACATGTATATATATTCATGTTAGTAAGCCTAAGCCATCTTCTTGAATAGAAGAATCTCACTAAAAACATTTGACACACCTGCTTCTTGATTGCACTCTCTCTTGCGAAAACAGAAACAAATGAAACTTGTTGGCAGACACAAAACTAGCTAACTCAGACTTAACAAACTCCCCATCTGCCGATAAGTAATGACCCAAAACACAATAAGCAAAACCAAATATAGTTATAAACAATAACACTAAATCAAAGTTTATAAAAAAAAGATTCAAAGAACCAACCAAAATGACTAATATTCTCCGCTTCCCTCTTAACTAAGACAACAGGCAGGCCGTTTCGACTCGGGAACATCTTGGCAACATTAGGGTTCACTGTCTGATAGAAGCTCACATCGTCTTCAGCTTTGGAAGCAGCAGCAAGCTGATCGTGCTCAGCACCCACCAAAGAGTTTAAGTAACCCAATACGACTTTGTTCCCAGAATTCGACACTTTCTCAGCATCATCTAATGTTGTTAGGTCATAAACACCAGGACCTAACTTCTTCTTCACCCATGTCACAATCGTTTCTCTACATCACAAAGCAGCAACCTTTTATCAGATCCAAGAAACGCCACACAAATACAAAAACACACTAAAGATTTGAATTTTCAATAGAAATCACAATAAAGATTTGAATTTTCAATGCAAATCACACTAAGGATTTGAACTTTCAATACAAATTACAATAAAGATTTGAACTTTGAATACAATTTACAATGAAAATTTGAACGTTTAATAAAACTCACAATAAAGATTTGAACTTTCAATACAAATCACACTAAAGATATGAACTTTCCTTACAACTCACACTAAAGATTTGAAGTATGAATAGAAATCACAATAAAGATTTGAACTTTCAATAGAACTCGCAATAAATATCTGAACTTTCACTACAATTCACACTAAAGGTTTGAACATTAGTTACAAAAATCAAGAGTTGACTTACTTGGTCCTGCCTCCATTGTAAGGCTTCTGCTCTCCATCCACGAAGAAGAGAATAGTCGGGAAGCCCTGAACACTATACTGATGATCGGATTCATCTTTGGGGTTCGGAGTCGGTGGAGGGAAGTGGATTGGTGGGATGATCGGATTCATCTTCGGGGTCTTCGAGGAAGCTGAGATCTTCATCGTCGATGTCGGAGGTGGTGGCGAAAGAAGGAGAAACGGCGGAGAAAAATAGCGGTGAGAAGAGAGAGGAGGAGGAAAACGCGTAATGCCATTTTAGTGCGACTGTCTGAAACTGTGATCACTGATCAGACACTGAAGTTGAGATCCAGCTACTACACAACACCAGCTGACTTATACGATGCCGTTTTGGCTTTTATTACGGAAAGTAATTATTTCATTTTGCTTAATATCCGAGCTAATTATTAAATGGGTTCACAGAATATAGTAACTGGATCCAAACTGAATAAATTAATTATTTTCTGGCACCAATTAAATTATATTTTTAAGGTATTTAAATTTAATTACACAGATATTGATATTGATTTTTTTGTCGGCAATCTTTTAAAGTCCAAAATGGGCACAGAAGTTTGGAGCTCCATCTTACTTATTTAATACTACAAACTAAGCCAATTAATCCAGCCCACTTAGCAAAATGAGATGAACGGTAATTAACAATATTTGAAGTTTAGTGATTTGCTAACATTTTTGCATCAGGGTGATAGTATACCATTCTACATACCAATATCTATTTGACAAAATCTTTAAATAATGTTTTTTTTGGTTAATTCAAGCATTAGACTGGATTACAATCGTACGGGTTATGTTTGCTCGTCGTTTCCNATCACAAAGTAAACTCCCATTAAAAGAAAAGCTGCGAAAGAAACGCCTAACACTATCCCAACGGTTTCTCCTCGTCCGTCTTCTCTGATACTCTCATTTGTGTGCTCTCCTGATGCAAATTTACTTCCTTGTGTATCTGCTTCGACATTAGAAGTCTTTGAAGGTGATGGTGAAGGTGAGAGCGCTGGCGACGAATGCGAGTTTCTTGGTGGATTATTTTCAGGAAGTGATGATTTTGGGT
>OVBX01002329.1:0-20777 GCA_900406325.1 Erucastrum elatum | reverse complement strand
ATATATATATATATATATATATATATATATATTTGGCTTATATTAGTGTTATCTCTACATTATTACTCGGATTCAAACATACATAATACTCAGACTCTTTGAGACCGTTGACATATCATCCAAAATTACACTAATATGATGATTAGACACATCAAAGTATTTGTGTTTCAGAAAAAAAAACCGCCACATCAAAGTATTCATGTCATTAGTCTTCACATCATAGCCATTTACTAGTACTGGTCAGATAGATTAGAGAATAGAAGAAAGTATTCACATTTACATCTTAACAGAGGGATTATCCCTTCGTTTGATATATTCTTCTACTAAGACATAAACCGCATAATCGATAGAATGAATCCAAACATTAGCACATGACTGATGATATAGAAGAAGAAGAAAAATTCACATGGTCGTGATTCGTGAAGATGTAACTGGGTTTAAGACGAAGCCCAATATTAGGCCCAGATATAATCTAGGCCCTCGTCTTCTTTTTTTGATTATTCTCCAAGCAAAAAAAAATCATTTTTATAGAAAAAACTCTCTCTTCCGCTTAAACCCTAAAGCTTAGCCACCACCACCGTGGGTTTTATGGTCGTCGGCGAATCGACCGTCAAAGTTTCAACCTTTCTCTTCATCCTCTAGCTCTATTTCTCAATCCGAGAAAAGGGTTACTGTCAAATCTCTCCCTTTGATTGATAACCATGGCTCGATGGTTTCCTTTCTTCTCTTCTTCCCCTCCTCCTCCTCCTCCTCCGTCAGATTCTCCGGCGAATCAATCTCCGTCGGAGTCAAAACCAGGACACGATGAGCCCAAAGGTTCGGGCTTTGACCCCGAGGATCTGGAGAGAGCTGCGAAGGCTCTTAGAGAGATCAACAGCTCTCCCCATTCCAAACAGGTAAAGAAGGGTCTTTTCGTAATTTATGGAATTAGAAGCTTTTGTTTGAGTTGTTCTTATGTATGTGTTTGGAAATCAATCAGGTTTTTGATCTCATGAGGAAGCAGGAGAAAACTCGATTAGCTGAGTTAGGAGCTGAGAAGTCTCATAACGATGCTATTCAAGCTTACAATGATATTGTGAGTGTTATAATTAATCATAATAAGACTTTTAGATATATTTAATTAAAGCTCTCTTGGCTTTTAGTTATGTAATATGGTATTTTGAAAACAAATGTGCAGGAGAGACAGCAGCAATTTGCTGAGGCACAGAGGAGTCTTTTGCAGACACAAGCGCTTACCAAAGCTCAGACTCTTCGTTATGAGGATGAGTTAGCCAGAAATAGACAGCAGGTTAGTTAGTTAGTTAGTTAGTTAGTTAGTTAGTTACTCTTTTTTTCTTTTTTCATGTGTGTTTGAATTATCTGAACGAATTGTTTTTTTTTTGGAAATGATGAACAGACAGATCATGAAACTCAGAGACATCACAACGTTGAATTGGTTAGGATGCAAGAAGAGTCTTCCATGAGGAAAGAGAGTGCGAGAATTTCCACTGAACAGCAGATCCAAGCACAGCAACGCAAAACCGAGAAAGAGAGAGCCGAGCTTGAGCGAGAGACGATCCGAGTCAAAGCCATGGCTGAAGCTGAAGGTAGAGCTCACGAGGCCAATCTTACCGAGGAACAGAACAGAAGGTTGCTTATGGAGAGGATCAACGGAGAAAGAGAGAAGTGGCTTGCTGCGATCAACACAATGTTCGGTCACATCGAAGGAGGGTTCAGGACTCTGTTAACTGATCGGAATAAGCTGATTATGACTGTTGGTGGTGTTACTGCGTTAGCTGCTGGTGTTTACACTACTCGGTATGCATCTCCTCCTAACTAGTTTGAGCTTATGTCATAACTCTTTTAACTTAATCTCTTTTGTGTGTGTTTAACAGTGAAGGAGCTAGAGTTACATGGGGATATATAAACAGGATGCTTGGCCAACCCTCACTTATCAGAGAATCTTCAATGGGTAGGTTTCCATTGGCAGGCACGGTGTCTCAGCTGAAGAACAGAATCTCAGGTGCAGCAGTAGCTAAAGGGGGAAAGCCGCTTGACAATGTGATTCTACATCCTTCTCTAAAGAAGCGAATCGAGCATCTAGCTAGAGCTACATCGAATACCAAGTCCCATCAAGCACCGTTCCGCAACATGATGTTTTATGGACCTCCTGGTACCGGTAAAACTATGGTGGCAAGAGAGATAGCTCGAAAATCGGTAAGCTAGCACCAATCATACCAAAGGGAGACTCACTTCATGTTTTAAATGCCAGCCGTCTTCTTTGATTACAATTATATTTGCTGCAGGGTTTGGATTATGCTATGATGACAGGAGGAGATGTTGCTCCTTTGGGATCACAAGCTGTTACTAAAATCCATCAGATATTTGATTGGGCTAAAACATCTAACAAAGGTTTACTTCTTTTCATTGATGAAGCTGATGCTTTTCTATGCGAGTAAGATCCCTCTCTCTCTCTCTCTCTCTCTCTCTCTCTCCATCTCTTGTTTTGTGGTAAGATGACAGAAGTGTTTTAAAAAATGATGATTGCTTGGTTTATGCAGACGAAACAGCGTATACATGAGTGAGGCTCAGCGTAGTGCTCTGAACGCTCTGCTCTTCAGAACTGGTGATCAGTCCAGAGACATTGTTCTTGTCTTGGCTACGAACAGACCTGGAGATCTCGACAGTGCGGTTACAGACAGGATAGACGAAGTCATTGAGTTCCCACTTCCAGGTGAAGAGGAACGTTTCAAGCTACTCAACCTCTATCTCAACAACTACTTGAAGAGGAACGAAGAGAACAACAGAGACACAAAGCCTAAATGGAGTCATTTGTTCAAGAAGCTGTCACAGAAGATTAGAGTTGAGGATGACTTGACTGATAAAGTGATCTCTGAGGCTGCGAGAAAGACTGAAGGATTCTCTGGCCGTGAAATCGCAAAGCTTGTGGCTGGAGTACAAGCTGGAGTGTATGGACGAAAGGATTGCGTGTTGGACTCTCAGCTTTTTAAAGAGATTGTTGAGTATAAAGTTGACGAGCATCACCAGAGGATTAGGCTTGCTTCTGAAGGTTGTCAACCATTACTCTTTTCTTAAGCCATTCTTTTGGTTTATATTTGTTATTTACCAATTTAAAAATTACAGATCCATATTTTTTTAAAAAAATCACAAATCCATATTTTTTTAATTAAAATATTGTGGTAAGACGATTTGGATTCTTATTTTATAGATTTTCTACGGGACCAAGAAACTTTTGAGAAGTTTATTGTAGACAAATGGTCTCTCTCCAATTGCACCAAGTGACCTCCATTCTTTATACTCCATGCTTGTCATTTCTCCCAGTTTTCAAAAATATAAAATAGATAAAGCTAATTTTATGTAAAATAAATTGAGAGTATATAACATTTGATCATTTAACGATCATGCACATCGAAGATCTTAGTACAACCGCTAAGTTCACCATTACAAAGCAATCGAAATTCTTTCTTTGTTTCCATCTCGCGACTCACATATATAAAGCAAGAGCTGATGTAAAATGCTGGTTACAATAACAAGTAATAACACAAACACAATTGGTTATGTGTTTTAGTTACTAAGATAAATTATTTTTTTATAATAATCTTTTACAAATCTGGTGTGAATTCCAACAAATATTACACATATTGATCGTACCAAAAAAAATTCTAAAAAAAAGATCGTAAAGATAAAACAAAACAAAACAAAATAAACCAAATATTTATTAAATTTTGAAATAAAGATTCATATATATATCAAGCTTAAATATAACTCATTCTTTTGTTATATTTATTGAATGATTTTATATTCAGAATGAATGGATGCAAGAAACTTTTTGAGGCGCCTATTGTAAACACAAGGCCTTTCCAGTTGGACCAAATGACCTGCCTTTTTTATGCTTTCAATTGTGGCGTTCTCACCTAATTGCCTGGAAATACAGCATCCAAAAAAATTAGGAACAATACAAATGGTAGAAAAGAGTACTCATTGTTGTAGATAGTCTTCGAACTTACGTTTTCATGTTTTTAGCGAGCTCGAAGTCGAAGATTTGATCACTTTCACCCCACAATAAATGGATTTTCTTCATGCACATAGAAAAAAGGAGGTAAACTTAATTATTTGTTATCAAAAAGATGAATAAACATTATAAACTGTTTATTTTCAACAGAATAGATTGATAAACAAATTCATAGTTTCTTTCTTCAGTTGCATAGTCGTTTATAGTCATCGATTTGTAATTAATAGCAATCTTATGTCCAACTATAATAAGAGTTAGAAGATGGCGAAACGTTGTTACAATTTAATTAATTTGATAGGCATTAAGATCACATGTATGTAAACATATACGGAGTTGAAATCCTTTACGTACCCATGGGAAATGAGGGATTGTCACGTCCTTGTCGCTGACTTCAGCAGCCTCTAATAATTCAGCTCTTTCTTTCCTGTTGTTGAACATCACCTATCAATTTCACCAATAAAAATAAAATTCTGAGCACATCCATCACATTTATTATAGAAGATAAGGATACATAATAGAGCATCTCCAAAGTACATCTCTATATTTTCTTCTAAAATAAAGATCTCTATTATAGAGGTGAATTTGCTCTAATGTATGCCTCTATAATAAAGTTTTTCTATTTTAGAGGAAAATATAGAGGAATCTCACTTTTTGTCTCTATATATAGAGGTGAAAATAGCATATCTCTATATTTTCCCCTATAAATAGAAGAACTCTATTATAAAGGCATACATTGGAGCAAATCCACCTCTATAATAGAGTTTCTCTATTTTAAAGAAAAATATAAAGATAGAAATAGAGGTGGGTTGGAGATGGTCTTAACGATAATGATAAATAATACCTTGTAATTATCTATAGTCATATTGACCTTAGGGTTAGGAGTCTCTACATTATCGCTAAGATGTATCCTTATCTTCTATATTTATGTTTCTTTTCTACAATTTTTCCCTGTAATAATTAAGAAACTAAATAATGGCAATTCTAGCTAACTAAAACACTTTCGTTGGTAAACACATAAACCTTAGTCACCCAAATATAGATGCCAGCGTTAGTTAAGACTTAAGAGTAGTTGAACAAATTATATCTAAACAGCCATATCATGTATTATATATATCCTGCCTGCCATGTATTTATGAATAATCTATTTTCGTCATTTCAATCTAGGAGATATTAGGTGAACAAATTAGACTGAACAAAAAGCTAAGTTCAAACTGAGAGATAGAAAAGCAACGTGAAAACTAACTACTACATAAAATTAAATTAGTGAATGATAGAAAGTAACTATACAAATTACTACATATTTGTTCTGATCCTGGGTGCAGTAAGCGTAATTAATGTTTAAGCACAAATTCATATGTTAATATGAAGGTAGGTCTATTAACTGGGATAACTTTTTAAATTTGTATTAGCAAGATTATCTACAAATTGTGTAGTTTTCAAGTATATTTGATATAAAGAGGCAATATACTTAGCGAGGCTCACCTAACTCTCACGAATAATAGGGAATGTGATTCATATGAATATCATTTTATAATTTTTGTTGATGATATTTTTTAAGCAATCATCCTAAGAGTGATTTTGCCAAACTAACTTTTTAAAATGATATATAAGAATTTCAAGACACAATAAAATATTTATAATGAAATCTGACATAGCGAAAACTCAAACAATTTGTTAATAACTAAGTACAAGCAGTGAAATAAATTTCTTATAAATTGTTGGTCGTTCATCTTAAGATTTACAGAAAAGGCCAAAATATAACTTACACTTTCGCATAATATATTGCTCCTAAGAAAATCTATAATTTTTTTTCAGTCAAAAATATTTTTTTACTCAATAGAATATAGGTTATAATAAGACAATCATTAATCATTCCTACTAAACAGATAGCATAACTAAATAAACTTTGCGCACTAGATTAAGTACCTCAATGAAGTCTTTGAACAATCGTTTAGGAAACCACAAGGGTTTATGCACGGCAATAGTGAAGAGAGCCTTAAGTTCCTTAACCGAAGTCGGTAATAAGAGATCCTTGGAAGAACTAAACCCTAGCCGGTTCAAGCTCGATTCACTAATGGAGTCGGTCATCGCGAGTATCGAACCAGACACAACCATTGCTCTAACCATGTCCGGGTAAGCCTCGGCAATCTTGAAAGCAACCATGCCACCGTAGCTAAATCCTACGGGGACAAATTTTTCCACGCCGAGGATACGAAGCCCCTTGACCAAACAGTTGGCTTGAAATGCCGGGGACCGGTCAGAGCTATCCGAGTATGACCCACCGAAAAAGAGGAGGTCTGGTATGTATACCGAGTACTTCTTGGACAGTGCACCGACTTGAAACTGCCACGTTACAATTCCTTCGGCGGCGAAGCCGTGGATTAACAAGACAGCCGGTTTGGTTGGTTTATCCGGTTTGGCTGGTTTTTCAGTACCGGATTTCTTCTTCAGGGTTTCTTTAGGAACCCAAAAGTTCATCTTTGTCCCTGGTTCGATCTCTAAAGTGTAGGGAACGACACCAGCCATTCTCATAAGACCGTTCAGCAATGGCTTTTGTGCCTCGACCCAGTTCACCATTGTGCTACTGCTCTTTTTGGCTCTTTTTTGTATTTGTGGAGATATGAGTGATTCAAAGGATCATCACCTGGGAAGCAACATTATATAAGGTTTGTTGTGTTTGTGTTTGTGTTTAGACGCAACTTGTGAAATTGGGTTTGGAATTTATTTTAATGTGTTTGGTGTTAGGTTGTTATCTTGGTTATCTAATTTTCCTTTATTCACTCTTCTAAGTAGAAGAGTACTTCTAGAACTAAAATTGTCATGTTGAATAATTCATGTTTAAAAGTTTCTCAAAAAATCAATAAGAAAATAATAAATACAATCATGGTGATTCAATAGTCAATTCTAACTAGAGAATATATATTTGTCACCATTGTATATTATGCTCTCTAAATTTTCAAACTATTGCAAATACATAAATATATGTTTTAGTTTTAGATTTGAAGGGCTAAATAAATATACATGAAAAGAACAAACTGAATGCAGGGATGCTATTTAGGAAAAAGTACACAGGAATAAAGCAGACGAAAGAGACCAGGGGAATTATACGCCCTGGTATTAATAGGAAAGGTTTAAGGAAAAAAAAAATAAAAAATTATACGCCCTCTAATTCCCCTGTCTTTGGTAGGGTCTATCTTATTAATTGGGGTTCTATTGATGTAATAACTTTAGTTATTGCTCTGGCCAATAATAGGTTTTTCTTTTTCTTTTGATAAGTGGCCAATAATAGGGTTCAGTTATGGTTTTTTTTGGTTGGATATTTTTTTTTTGGGTTGGATATTAGACCTAATTAATTACAAACAGTTGGACAGAGAGCCGGTAGATGGGGTCCATTTACCTTTCATGTAGTTGTTTAGACAACCTGCATTTCCTACTTCCGTCGTTATGTTGATGAAAACTTTTATTTCCTCGTATAGAAATATTGCGTACCGTATAAAAGTTTATATTAATGTTTTTCAAACATTATTATAGTAAGCATAAAAATTTGTCTTTGGTAAACAAACTAAACGTATGCGTAGAATATGGCGGTGGTCCATTATAATCTCCCAACGTTAAGTTTTGAATTTTCTCTTGACTTTGAATGGGAGGTAAAGTTAACTAAATGGGCTTACGCCTAATACAAAGCACAACTTGTTTGTTAAATTCTTAATAGTAACAGTGTAAAACACTGAATATTTTATTATATCCGTTATAAACTAAAATGAGAGCGGGATGATATAAAATCTTACCTTTTATATGAACTTATATTTTTCTATTTTTAAACGAATTTGACGAATGTTTTGGGAAAGTATTTGATATTATAGTACATCTGATATCATAAACATGAGGTAACATTGGAAAAAAAAAATTGTAAACTAAAAGATGTTATGAAAAGAAATATTATTCACTTGCGGTGAAAACAACGATCGTGCTATTCGGAGAAGTAGCCAAATTCATGGCAAATTTCCAAGACAATTAGGGCCATAATACGACAGACATTCATCTTGTCCACCTGCTGACAGTAGATATTTTGTTCAAGATTAAACGCTCAAGATGATCGTGAAAAGAATCAAAGGAAGATATGTATAATATGGTGAAAATCACAAATCTTGAATCACGGTCAAAGTAGGACACACATGCAGAAAAGGTTATGAACAAAGTACAAGTATCATTACTTGATTACCCGAGAGAACATTCAAAAGGTCGTGAAAATAAAGCACATAGCTTTTTTTTGGTCAAAGCACAAGTAGCTTCATATACTAAATTTAAACTAAAAACTTACACAAAGACTATAAAATTTAATATAAATGTAAAGAAAGTAAAATTAAAGAATTCGGCCAAGGCTAAGACTTTCTCTTTTTCTGTTTTGGCTAAAAGGTATCCAATGCCAAGACTCTTAAGGCGAAAATATATGAAACGGTCACAACTCATCGCATTAAAAAATCATGGACAAGGCTTGTCCGGTCCGCGACGTCAAGCCTCCATGACAAGAGGGGCGGGTTGTGACATCATGACTCTCATTTCTGACGTCATCAACGAAAGAATATTCGTTGTTCGCCGGCGAGTAATAAGGAACTCTTTGCGAATTTTGTTGTTGGTGGGCAGTCCAAGGCGAAGATGAAGCATGAAAATGATTATTATTGTTGTTATTATAATAGTAATCTGCACCTCCGTGATGATCCGATGCCGGAACACCAGAAGCCGTTAATCCTCCACCGGAAGTAGAGTTTCCGGCTGCCGATGCACGTCTTTCTTCCTTCTTGAATCGGATTCCACACGCATTGCACAGTGACTGGGCCAAATCAAAAATCATAAAGTTATAATCGATATTTTTTCATACGATAATGGACTAATAGTCGGTAGTGCAATATCGAACAAAAGTGGTAATGGTTTATTATAGGATGCTTTTTTTAAAGAGTGGTCATGACTCAATTGATTTATACCTATATTTTGCTGGAATAGTTAAATAGACTAATACTATATGGTTTGTAACGATTATTGATGCATATACCTTGGGACCTCTTGGACCGTTTCTCCACAGAGGAGTAGAAGTGGTATCACAGTTAACGCAGCGGCGAACGACTAAGTTATTTCCGCCGCCTCCACCGGATTTCTTGCCACCGTGCAAGAATTCCCATGAGCCTAAGGCGTTGGAGATATTGTTAGAAATATGAGTAGAGAATCTACGGCCATCGTCGTCGTTGCAGAGGCGAGTGGAGGGAGTTCCAAGGGAGAGAGTGCAGTCAACAGAAGCATAAGGCGAGGAGCGATGATGGATGACATCGTTTTCAGAGGAGAAGAGCGTTGAGAAACCCATCACTATACGCAGGTAAATGGTTTTTAGAAACCGTAGAAGGAAATGGTGTATCAAGAGATAAAAAGAGAAATTTGTGTGTGTGTGTGTGTGTTTCGTTTGGTGATTATGAGGAAACGGTGAAAGAGTAGTCAGCTAAAATACAAAGGAGTCCACGTTGCTGTTGTGAAGTGGAGACATGAGTGAGTATTTATAGAACTTTGGTACGTAACTCGACAAAAGGACCAAAATTTGGTCCCGGTGTTATGTATGATAATCTATGACTCAATCCATTTTGTTTTCTTTCTTGTTTTTTAGATTGATTTAGATATGTTTCCTCCTTTAAAATGTCTAAAAAGATGGCACACATGAAATATTTTAAATATCTGTTGGGTCTTTGGTTCAGTTATGTACGTTATTTCCATGGGATTACAATTTTCTGGATGATAATCCAATAATTTAAGAAAATGAACTTTTAGCGATTAATAATTGATTTTGATTACTTGTTCTATTATTATTTTTTATTTAAGTTAATTTTATACTTGAATACACAGTAGTAGAATTATATTTCATTCCTACGTGATTGTTAGATTGTTATACAAAAATAACTTTTTCATATGTACATCTAATTAGTTGGATTATACAAAAATAAATACCACAAAAAAAACTATTTTTTAGATTATGTAGCGAGCTTAATTATGATTTCTTTTTGCCGTTTCGTATTTTTCTTTTTTCATTAACGTTATTTTTTCACACTCTAACACATTTATTATTATTATATGTATAGATACAAGTATGCTATTATTAAATCAACAAGTAGATGGTAATAATTAAAATTCAAAGATAGTTATTTTTTGACAAGATAGAAATTAGAAATAAAAAAATTTGCAGTGTTGTTTAAATATATCACTCTAAAACAATACTTTTAGTACGGCCTAAATGTTGTTTAACACTGCTAAGCAAACTAAAGTGTTATAACTAATTAATAAAAATATATTGTTAATGATTAAAATGGTAAAGTAAATTAAGTAATAATAATGACAATTGTTCAATCTGCAGACAAAGTGGAGGGAGAGGGATAGAGAATGTAGTGAAAGTAGAGGACCACGTGACTTTGGGATGTCACGGTCTTCTACGGATCTGGTCTCTTCTCCGATCACGATCATCTCCAACCCAAATCTCTCGGTCCCTTTCTTCTACACGTCATCGCTTGCTTCATGACCTCGACGTGTTATACTCTCATTTTTTGCATGAGTTTTTTTATATATCCTTGTGGTAATAACGTTCACCGCACTAAATTATGCTTAAGTATCACGCATTCTAATATGTCATATTATAAGACTCGTTCATTCTAATTTACGTCGTCAGAAACGTCTTTTGTATTTCACATTCAAAATCTGTATGTAACATTAATTTCTATGTAATCTTGAATGAAACGTCACAAAATTTTAAAATAAAATTGGAATGCAGAATATGAATCAGCTGGTCTGTTATCACTATATAGCAACACTGCCGAGATTGTATTTAGTTTTATAAACTTTTTTAACAGAAAAGAAGAGTGTGGAAATTTCACTCAAAGAGATAGTATTTACAACCAATGAATGTTAAAACTAAATACTCACGCGTACTTTAGTCGTTGCGAACTTTGTATGCATTTAAACATTAACGTTGTCACGATTGTGGCAAATGCATGAGATATCTTAATCGTCGAGATCGGTACTTTTATGGAGCTAACGGATAAAACTAGCCAATGCTCGAGTTAGAAGTGAAATATTAAAGGGATAAAGATAAAGGTCATCCAAGTGAGATACTTTACAATGATTTTTAAAGCAATAACATTGTGTTCTTTCTTTAGCTTGGCGAGAGAGATTCTATTGGTTAGTCAAAGAAGCAAACTCCACCTCAAATATAAAATAATAAAATAAAAGGTTACAAAGAGAATGAACCCATCAAATGAATACACTATGTAGTTCTATACAAGATCTTATATTCTTTATCACCTATTTTTTTTTTCTTTTAGTTGGACCAAATCGCGAAGTAATTACGTTACTAGCAGATCCATCTTCTTTTTTTTTAGGTTTTGCTCAAAGTAAAATGTAATATAGAGAATACATATAGCTCTACAAGACGCAAAACAGCTGAGTTGGGTCTAAGCGGAAAGCAGATTAAAAAGGGAGCTTATTTGCTGAATAACCTAAATCATAAGTGAAATTAAGTGTATGTCTATGATTTTAACATAATTAAATAACTAACATTTGTGTTTCTTTTCATCCAGACTTTATTTTTTCGCAGGTAGCAGGTGAAAGGAAGGTAAAACCACATCATCTAAATTAAACATGGTTAATAATGAGGCCACATCACACATATACAAATCACATACGTTCATAATAGTATACTACATGGTGGATATAGTATAGTATATTTTATAGTATACTGTGAAGTAAATTTTAGTTCTTATTCAATAATTCAAGAGATTTTATTAGGAAGGTTAAATTATGCTATATTACTATATTATTGAATAAAATATACTAACGCTATGACATGGATGTGTTCATATCACTAATACAAGTAACGGAGCAACGATAGTGAGTTAGTGAAATCTTCAACCAGATGATAACACTAAACCCTAATCCAGAAATGTCAACCCACATCCGAGATATAAATTGTTTTCCCCGTTTTCAAATAATGACATTCACCACATTCATAATACTATAATATATGGTGGATATAGTATACTACTTTTACAGTGTTCTCGTTAGTGAAACTCAACCAAGATGATAAAGTATACCATAACCCGAAAACAAAACTCTAACCCGGAAACTAAATCCTAAACCCAAAATACTAAATCCTAATCCAGAAATGTCAACTTAAATCTGAGGTACAAACATTTTTCAAATAATGACATTCACCACACTCATAATACTATACTATATGGTGGATATAATATCACTATTTTACAGTATTCTCGTTAGTGAAACTCAATCCAGGTGATAAAGTATACCTTAATCCGATAATGTCAATCCACTTCCAAAATATAAACAGTTTTTCCCAACTGAAAATAGGCAAGTTTGTATGAAAAAGAAACTTAGATTAGGTAGAAAGAAGAAGAAGAGAAGATGTGTGTTTCAATGGTAACCACAAATTACTTTTCAGATTTATTATTATTATTAATCTATTTTTTTTTTTTGCAGGTTTCACAAGTTAAAGCTGAGGAAAATATGGCAATATTATGTATAGTAGGCAAGTTGTATAGGTGCAAATTTTTTTTTAGCTAATGATTGAATTATCTTTTGTTTGATGGTTGTTGAATGCAATTTTCCTTTAAGAAAAATAATAAACTCATTACGTTTACACAAAACCAGAGTCTCAACTCTCAAGTATGAAAAAACATTAGAACAAGAGGATAACTCTTAAACTATAATGACAAGGAACGTCTCTGCTATTTGGCTCACTACTTACTAAGCGAAAGAGCAAGGACTTGAAGGAACCTTATTAACTCTTTTCTTATACAAAATAACTTTTATTAATCTTCTGTTCTTCGTTATGTGTATACATATGTATTCAATTCTCCGCTAGCTGCTGATGCAAGAGAAGAGGTCGGTTCAGGTACAACATCAGCTGCATGGCAGCCGTTTGGTTCCGTATGCTGTTTCTCCTCCAATCCCCAGTATTTTGCGGTTTTGACATCGTCTTTATACATTTGTCTTGAAAACTCCTCATGATCATACGCTAGTGTTGCTTTGCCACCAAACTCCTTGGGGAGATTCTCAACATCAAAATGTAATGTCATCAGTTCATCACTTGTTTTGTCTTTTGGGTACACAAATTTGACCTTTTGAGCTGTGCGTGGGTCCAAGAAGTACTTAATAGCCTACATGGAGAAGAGTACTAGGTTAAATGAATGGCTCTTTAAAAATAAAGTGACATTTTGATAATGAGTTTGTGTAATGACTATGTTACCTTGTAGCCTATTTGGAATAGTTTTGGTGGATTGTATAGAAAGGCCATACCGAGTCTCTCAGGGTAATGATTCTGGAGAATGTGGACAATGTCTCGTGTTGTTTTCATAGGGACATTAGCAGCCATAGACCAACCAGTGAAATCGATGAGCCAAGACATTTGTTCTTGCCCCCTTGGAAGATTGAGGATTGCATTTTCAAGAAGATAAACCAAATGCCTGATATTACCTTCTGCTGATGTTGAGTTCTGTTTTTAAAATATTCTTAAAACTCATGAAAAAATATTTTATAAATCAGATAAATATTTTGAAATGCGCTTACGTACCTGCATTGTAGGTCTCATTATAAGTACTACTCTACCTTGTCGATCATGAAAACTAGCTCTTGAAACTTTACCGGTCTCACCTTCATGTGCTACTTGATGCTGGAGAGAAGAAGAAAATAAATGATCCAAAGCGGAATAAGATACAAATAATCTGATACGAGTAGAGTTAAGTTGAATTTACCCAACGGATCTCGTGAGGTTTGTATGTTGATCTCCACTTAAGAGTCTCCTCAATCATTTTCTTGGCTTTTTCGACATTCCAATTACGAGCATCCAGATACCTCCGCGATGAAGCATCAGAGCAGAAAACTAAACTATGTCCCGAGAGCGTTCCTAACGCAGATCTCAATTTGCTAATCTGAATATTTGTAGAGGTCTTGTTAAGCAAGACTTTGATAAGTTTATATTAATGCTCGTGTAGTGAAAAGGAAAAGCTTCGTGTACCTTGTTTTCTTGCTGAGAATCATCATCAAGTTGGTGAGCATTCCTTCTCTTAAACATGTTTGATTGTCTTGACAGTCTTTTATCTCTAAGTTGACAGCTTCAAACTCTAAAACGGCAAGAAGCTAACATCTTATAAAATACTTGTTACTATAAGTTAAATAAAATCTGAATTCTCATCCGACATGAGCTAATTTAGATTCAAGAATCAGCTATCGTAACTTTGGCCGACTATAAATAGATAATTAACTTGGAAAACAAATCTAAGCTTCGTAACATGGAGATCTTACAAAGAGTTGACCATTTTTGTCAATAATCTAATTTTGAGTCTTCTTCATACATACTGTATATCATAATTCTCTAGAAAAACAAAGTCCTTCTAGAAACGCATATAATTCAACAGATTTATTAAAATTTTCATGAATAGTAACTTAACATTGACAATGACATTAGAGCTAAATCCGTTATAATAAAATAATTCTCCAATAACTCATCCATTACACTTCTTTTTCATTTCTAAATTCTTATAAACGATCGTTCGTCTAAATATTTATTTACAAATTTCAGTAAATAACAAAGAAAAAAGCTGATTTATACAGAATAAAAGTTTGATGAAGGTTTTGAAGTTTTCTCGTGGGAAGCCTTGATTAATTCGATCGATTACCACGTACGTACGATCAAGAAACTTGATTTTAGACAAACAAAATAATAATATAAAAAAAATCGAAACGTTAAGAGACTCTAACCTGATATTGTGTATCACTCTGTATCAATGATCGAGAGAGAAAGAGAGAAAGATTAATGGGGTTTGGCTGTCACGGGAGTATCATTCCCACCTTTAAAGGACTAAAAAGGCTAGAAACGTGTGAAAGATGATTTTGCAGACATTTACTAATTTATGTGGTGGTAAGTAAAATTAATAGATTTGTATTCAACTTTTTATCAAAAAATTAAATTTGTATCCAACCTTTTTAAATACTGGGCCCATATATGTTTATGTGAGGTTCACTGTTGTTGGTCAATAGTAAATACTAGTATTTTATTTGTTTATATATAATTAATTTTCAAATTTTGGCATTTGTTGGTTTAATTGAGCGAAATTAATTACATTTTGGAATGTTGTTATTTATAAGAAGAGGAGATAAAAACAATGGTGCTCTAATAACGATAAGGTGATGGTGAAATATGCAAAATCTTAAGCCAATTCTCAAAAAAAAAATCCTAAGCTTGTTCTAAAAAAAAAAGAATATGCAAAATCCTAACTTGCTTTCATGTTTAAATAAAAATGGTTCAGTAATAAATTTGCAAAAATTTCGCCTTGGGTGACAAGTATTATTATCACTATATTATAAATATATTCTTAATTTTAATATTAGATGTTAGTATATTCATATTTTAGATTTTCAAAGAACTTTAATAAAAACTAGATTTTGACCCGCGCTTCAAAGCGCGGGATCGTTTTCTATCTAAAATTCTTTTTTGAAAAAAAATTAGTGTAAGATGCTTTTTATAGATTTTATGTTTGTTTATAGTAAAATTTATAATTGTGCAAATTTTTATGTATTTTTTCAAATGATTGTTTATTTTTATAAATTGTAATAGATTCTGAAAAACTTTTAAAAGTGGTATAGTTACTAATAACTTTAATTATGCAGTGTTTATTTACTATTCAATTTTATTGTTGTTACAATTTTCACTTATTATAAACTATTATACGTAGGTTGACTTTTTCAATCAACATAATGTTTCTTTAACTAAAATTTATATACAGAATAGAATCTAATGATGAAACAAAAAAAAAATTGCAATGGGTTTACCAATATGGGCTTATATTAACATTCATTATTTTGTTATGCACCTTTTGTTGAAAAAAAAAATTGGAAAATATATTTACATGATTATACAATTTTAATTAATTTTTATTTTTCTTATTTATGTTTCATTATATACTAATTAAAAACTGCATGCAATTAAATTCATGGCACATAATTTTTTGTTTCTCTTTTAGTTTGTAATCTAAAAATCTAATATAATATTTTTTAATGAGAAAAAAACTGATATTGAAACTGGTTGTGTATTTATAAATCCCAAGTACAACGTTCACAAATCTAATTGAACTGGCTCAGTATAAATATATATATACATAAAAAAAGTTTTTTGCAAACTAATGAGATTAGTTTAGGAGTGGTGCTCTTTATAGAAATCAACTATCAAGCAAAGATGCATTTTTTGTAAAGATGTTTTTTATCTAATAAATTTAACATTCGTTCAAAAACTTTTTAATTGTTTGAACCATGAAAGAAAAGAATAAGTTAACTTTACCTTGTTTTGATAAAAAAAAATTACCTTGTTAAGAAGTCTCTGTGATAGAGAGAAGATAAATTGACCGAATCGACAAACCAGACCCAAAAAAATCAAGGAAGATTCAGATGAATTGAAGGTTATCTAATGGTTAGTCTTCGAGCTGTTTCAAGTGTTGTAATAATTTTGAAATGCATCACAAAATCTGTTTCGTAACACATATCTTTCTATTAAAATCAGTTGAATCAGACATAAAAGTTAAGTGAAGATCAAGTGGTAGTGGAAGATAAACAAAAATGAATATCAATTAAAAATCTATCTACACTTCAGCCAATGTTGTTAAGGTTTGGTTATATTTATTTATCTTTCTATAAATACAAGTTTGATTCTCCATTTTGTCACTTTAAGTTTTTCAAAAAGAAAACTATATATGAACCTCACAAAACATACCAATAGACAAAATCTTTATGGTATATGCTATGTCACTTTCTTTTTTGTTTGCTTGAACATTGAACTCTTTCCAGCTCTCCCAAATCTGTTTTAATGTCTGAGAGAAGTGAAGTACTATGTATCTAATTTCAAGAGATATTCTACAAAAACTTGAAACATGAGAGGGAGAAATCTATGGTACCGACTCAATGTCTCAAAAAATAAACTTAGGAACGTTTTATTAGAACTTAAAAAGTACAAAACACATATAAGCAAGAGTTTTGTTCAAAGTTAAAAACTGTGAACCAGTATGTACATGATTTCAATGTATCAAAAACTTAAAATATGAAAGAGAAATCTATGGTACCAACTTGATGTCTCAGAGAGTAAACTCCAGTTTCATTTTTGCTTTGGCTGAACATTGAACTGTTTCTAGCTCTCCCAAATCCATAATCCGACCAACAACACCTGCAATAGCAATTTAAAATTTTGAGGGATTTAAGCTTTTGTAAATATACTATGAAATTGATGTAAAAATTACCAATGAGAAACATGATAAAACCAAAACCAAAACTGCTAGAGATCATAAAAACTAATGAAATCGAAAATACAACAAAAAAAACTAAACGTATGTATTGTTTTAAGCACTCATGCCCTCATCTATTAAGAGAGGATTTTCATAATTGAATTTTTTTTTGTTTGGAATAGGGGTGAGAAAACTTACGTTCAATACTGATGTATATATAGTAGTTAAGTAAGTCGATTTCAAAGTTCTTAAATGAAAAATATATTCGATGGAATATTCTCAATTGATCATGAGATTTTATTGTCATGACAAAATTTTATTTAATGACCAAATATATTGTTAGTACTATCTCTATATACCCGCGATTGTTTTACATTTGAAGAAGAGTGTTTAGATTTTTTTCTAAAACGAACAAAATATATAGTAAGGAATATATTTTTAGGAAGTTCCGAATATTAAGTGTTTTAAATCTTTATTTAATATATTTCAAAAGCATATTTGTAACTACTTAAAAAATCAAAAAGGAATTCGAAAAAGATCTCTTGTTTCAATATTACAGATTCGTGTATGTTTTTATATTGTATTTTAATTTAGAAGTTGTAATGATAAGCAGATATACAATGTAAGAAAAACTATTATATATACACGTTCTATTAAGGTTTAAATGTGTAAACCAACTTATTAGTCGTGTAAACCAACTTATTTTACACGACTAATACATGAACTCATCTGTTACATGGACTATGAAATCTGCAAAATCATGTATAATTTTAAATTATATTGTTTTATAAGCAGATGTAAAAAGTAAAAAAGAGCTATTGTATAAACGTACAATATGGTTGAAACATGTAAACCAACTGGATGTATAACATTCCTGTTCATTTTGGTAAATTAATAATATAGGGATCATTTAAGATAAATAAGAAAAGTTTATTCACAATATGATATGTTTATTCCCAACTGTTCTATAATTAATATAATTAAATAAAATCACAATTTTTTAAATTTGCTGTTTATAGTTTAGTTTGTGTCTGATAATCAATTGTTAGTGCTGAAGCTTTTGCACAGAATCGAGTTATGGTAATATAATTAAGCATAGCAAAAGTAAATCAATATAATAAAAAAAAGCATACAACACAAAAACTCAAAGTTCGTATAAATAAAAATTGCAGCTCGAGGAACATGTTGTAGTAGGTTTTGTGTGACTAACATTTTCAATCCGCATTTGGTTCTTTGACTTGTATTGCAATGCCTGTTTGAAACAAATCTATATTTAATTAAAGAAACATTGTAAAGCTTTGATATATATTTGACTTTGATATATATTTAATTAAAGAAATGTTGTAAAGCTTTTATATCGTGTTATTTGACTTTTTCTAAATAGATTAAATACTTGGGATCCCTAAATACTTTGTTAAAATTAGGCTAATTTGGAGTAATAATGTAAATAATTTTACAAAATTGAACTGAACAAATGGGTTAATGTATTTTACAAAATTTTCTAGATCAAAGTTTACTTATTTGTTTACTAATAATTAGTATTTGCAATATTTAATCTGTTGAGAGAAATATATATTGAATTTTTTATCCCACAAATTTTGAATATTCCTCTATAATAGTTTAGAAGTTTTGTATTAATTACAGTTCAAATCAACTACTGTAATTTAATATTATAGATTTGAAAAATATACTTAGATAGATAAATATTTATTTTAAATTTGCAGAGAGATATTATTTGCTATATTTTAGTGTTTTTTAGATTATGTAAATTATTAAGAACTGAAATATTTGGCCCACATTTCTTAGTTGTTCTCCTTTAATATTTGTTTTTCATTAGTTAGTGTATAAGTAGCGAGATATATTAAAAATATAATGTAATCAACGTTAGCAATTTCTTTATTATTTTAATGAAATTGATATTTTATAATTAAAAAAAAACTTAATCACGTAACCTTCAAATAAAAAGGAAGCAAGAGACTTTTACCATCTTGTTAAGTTACTCAGAGCTCGGTAGAAAGACATCTTTAAAGTTGAAACACCAAAGCCGTACGGAAACTTCACTTTGTGCCATAGAGGCATTTTAGCCCATATCCTCTTTAAAGTGATCTGCTTCCAACAAATACCAATGCATACAATTTCTTAAGAGAAAAGTTTTAAGACTATAAATACATGTCAATCGCCAAAGTTACCTGCACTGGATGATCACATGGCTACCTTATTTTACTGTTTCTTCATATGCCACACGAAACTCGTCACCAGGTAAGAACATCAAGCTTGCTTGCAATCTAACATAAGAAAAAGAACAAAATAATTGTACAAAAATCTAAGCTATCATCAAAGAAGATCTAAAACAGAGGAAGAATGTCTTTGCAAGAAACCATTTGTAGGCTATTTCGAATGGGTTGTGCTTCTTCTTCCACATGTCTATCACTTGATTCACTTCCCACATGGTCTGAACCTAGAAAACCAAAGACATCGCAACTTTCCAGAGTAAAGAACATGGATACTTGATAAAAGAAGAGCTAGAACACATGTACAAATGTTATAAGAATGATGCAGAGCAAAACTTTTTTTTTTGTAAAAAATGCAGAGCAAAACTTTCACAGCCTGAGGTGTGAGAATAGACAATCGGCTTGCATACAATTCCACAAACAGATTTGAATGGCTTAACATCACGTAAATTGCTTATTTTGTTTTTGGAATCCATAAGAATATATACCAGTCTAGAGAATTTGGAGATTTAGAATGGTTATGTTCGAGGTGTTTGATTGTGATACTTATATACTTGTAAAGATTGTAAACAACTGAAATAGTAAAATATCAGAATCGTTGATAATTAAGAATATTATAGGAATGTAGATCATTGTTGATATATTCTGTTACAACAGTTTTTTATTAAAATCAAATAAGATTGTGGTTAGAATTGTTGCGATCTTATAACAGACATGTAGATTTTGTTTTTTTTTTAAATAAACTCAACTGTATAAAATATTCTGCATTTTAAACTGGCAAATAAATTTAAAAACATGTTTCATTCGTAAAGATATATGAGTATTCTATTAGTACTTATCGTTTTCTGAAAAAGATTTGTGAAAATATAACTATGATTCAACACTAAAGATGTCATACCTGTTGTACACTGATTATCTGATTATAAAGCTACTCTTTTTCGTGAATATAATGTGTTTTGGTATAGACAAAGAGGATTATAGAGTTATTGTAGCTTAAGAAGTTTAAATTTATACAAAAAACGGACATAACAACTTGGTTAACAGAATAAGTTAAAAGAACGAAATATCTAAACAAAGTCCATGTACAAACAAAATAATTTACCAATTTGGAATTAAATTAATAATTGACTTAAATAGAAATCATAGCTTAAAAACAAGGCAGAATTGCCAATTGTGACTCAAAATTTGGAGTCAAACCCAAAACAATACCCCAACTTGGGT
>OVBX01002328.1:7479-20780 GCA_900406325.1 Erucastrum elatum | reverse complement strand
TTCGTATTCTTGCCAATAAATGGAGTTGCTGAGTTGGTTACATGTCTAGAGGAAATATCCAGCGAGTGAGATGCACATACACAAATATTACATCTTTATAATAAAATGTAATATAATTATCAATAGTACGTTTTCCAAAAAAATATATCAATAGTAAGTACATGACATTCTCCATTTGTTGTGAATTGCATGACCAATGCAAATTAGTTTTTTTCGTTTCAAATCTTCCGAGTATTATATATCTAGTCGTTAGGTAAATTTTAACTTTGTCAACCATGGAATTTTTTGTTTGAAGTGATGAGATCCATGAATTAGTTAAATATCTAATTGAGAACACAAATACAAGTTGTTCAGAAATTTAAATTGATGCAAACAAAATAGAAAACAAAATTTAAAGGATGAATACAAATTCAGAACTTTTAACTGATAAATCTTAAATTAATTGAAAAAATTGAAAGTAGATAATTAAATAAGATGATTCAAACAAGTAAATAATCAAATGAAATTTTGAATAAATCATTGTGAATAAATCATTTCTCAAATAACAACATATTAAATTCTTAGCTAGGAGAAAAAGTGTAGGGGTTTGGTTGATATTTGTTGCCTATTATAGCTTTATATTAAGATGACTAGGATAAGACATGCGATTTGCACATAGTGATTTTATGTAATAAAAATTAAAAATATATAGTATTGACAAATTAAATATCTATATGTGTTTGAATTTTTTTAATATACACACAATTGTGTTTTCTGAATTTTTTTAATATACACACAATTGTGTTTTCTTTATATAGTCATCTATATATTGGTCTGAGTATTTGTAATTGTAATAGTAAACTAAAATCTATTTTGAATTTGTAATGTTTAAATTTTTTATCACTATGTTTATACCTATAAAAACTGCAATGTAGTCATCAAATGAATTTTTATTACAAAACATGTTCTACATTTTTTTAAAATACTTTACTTTAACATCATTGAGAATAATTTTAATGGTTTTATAATCAGCAGCTTAGTATTGTTTTCAAAATTTAATTACTTTGACTTCACTCTTCCACATAGTTTTGAAGAGTTTAAATTGGACGGCTAAATTGGTACAACATATTTTCTTGCTTTAAGTCGTTAGTTGAATATATATATATATGTATGTATTATTTAATTTTAATATTTATATTTATTAAATAAAAATCCATATTAATACAACTTTATGATCATTTGTATGTTGTTATAACAAAACAAATTAAGCTATTGAAAGAAAGGGGATAAGCAGTATGAAGGAGGTATGGCTAAGTGGTTTAGCGTAAGATAAGAGAAGTTTGAGTCTCTTCTTGAGTGTCTTGCAACCAGTAGGAGTGAGTGCTGGCTATCTAGTAGGAGTGAGGGCTAGATAGAAAACATGATGGATGGTGGTTGATCATGGAGAGATCCAGTAGGAGTGAGAGCTGGAACCAGTAGGAGTGAGCGCTGGCTACCTAGTAGGAGTGAGTGCTAGGTAGAGAAGATGGTGGAAGCTTGAAGAAAAGATTTTTCGATTTTAAAAATTTGATTTGTTTGATCCTTCAAATTTTTTTTACCATTTCATAGGCAAGAACACTAGTTTGTAAATGTCTTTTCTTTTTGAATTCAATTTAACATTCAATTAAAAAAAACAAATTAAGCTATTGATCACAAAATTTTGAAAGTGAGATTTTAAATTTTTTAATAATTTATAGTTATTTTAAAAAATTTAAAATATAGCATATAAGAAAAATATAATTTTTATTATATATTTAATGTAATTGTTTAATATCTTTTAATGATATAAAATTAAACAAAAAGAGCTATGATACAAAAACTGTTATCAAATATTTATTAGGGCAATTCTCCATAATTATACTTTTTGAAGTTTTTGTCACAGAAATGACACTAGAAGGAGAAAATCACAAAAATGACATTTATTAATGGGTAAAATGTCTCTACTACCCTCACTTAATAAGAAAGGTAAAAAGAAAAAAAAAATAGTTTTTTCTCACGATCCAGCAACAAGCTCAGGCATCTCGCGAGAGACTTTCTTTGTCGTATGATGAAAATGCTTCTCCGTGAACCAAATCCAAGAGATCCAATCTCAGATGCTCTCAAACTTCCTGATCCCCAAGGTCGTCGAGCTCGGAGACTTCACTTACGCCTCCTCCCTCTTCTCCGCGACGGAACAACCAAACCACTACTCCTTCAATTTTATGATCCGAGACCTCACCAGCACGTGGCGCGATCACGGAGCCACTCTCTCGCTTTACCGCCGTATGAAGCTCTCTAGGTTAAAGCCCGGCAATTTAATTGGTTGTGTGGTTGATGCGCAGAAGGTGTTCGACGAAATTACTGAGAGAGATTTGATATCTTGGAACTCGATGATCTCTGGGTATTTGGTTGTGGTTTGTGCTAATGAAGCGGTGGGTTTGTTTTGGGAAGATGGAGGAGGAATGAGTTGAGCCTAATGAGAAGTCGTTGGTGAGTGTGTTGGGTGCTTGATCTTCCTCTGGTTTGGAATATCGGTTCCTCTTGTCTTTGTTGGAGCTTACCTCGAATTCAAGAAACCAGTGGTTGATGACCAAGTGAAAACCAACAACATCCCAAGGCAAATCCTAGAGCAAGCTTGGTACATGAACCCATGAAACTTTTAACAGGTACTAGAGCTGTATCATATGTTTCTGTGATAACAGATTCATTAGCATTTGTGTTTAGTATCCTTGTAAAAGAAACGGTGCTGCATCATTATATTTGATTAAGTTATTCAAATTTGATTTATTTGATTTTGTGACCTCGTTTTCAAAGACAATGGTGGGAGTTTAAATCAAAACATATGAATAAAGTTCTTTTCTTCAAGGTAAATCAAGAAGTGGTCACTTAATCAGTACTTATTTATTGATATCTTTGGTAGGCTCGTACATTTACTTATAACATTGTTAATCTCTTGCATGTGCTTGTGCTTGTGAAACTGTGTAGTGTTTTTAAAATTTCTGGAATGATTTATGTAGTTTCAGGAAGGATTTATGTAGTTTCTGGAAGGATTTATGTAGTTTCTGGAAAGCTTTCCAGAAAATTTGATGTTAACAAATTTGATTTTTTTTTTGCTTGGTGTCTTCTTGTTTGGCTTAGGCATGTTATAACTTTGGTAGGCTCGTGAATTTGATAATGACATTGTTAGTCTCTTGCTTGTGATGTGCTTGTGAAACTGCATATTGTTTTTAAAATTTCTGGAAAGATTTGTGTAGTTTCAGGAAAGCTTTCCAGAAAATTTGATGATAACAAATTTGAATTTTTTTATGTTTGGTGTCTTATTTTTTGGCTTACTCATGTTGATATCTTTGGTAGGCTCGTGAATTTGCTTATGACATTGTCAGTTTCTTTCTTTAATAGAAGCAGTGAAGGCAGTATTTGTTTATGACAGTTAGTTATGATCTGTGCTCATCTTGAGTTCTGAGAAGATATGGTCTATGCCTTTTGTGACTGAATCTGTAATGAATCTGCTACAGAGTGATGAATTATATATTATAAAGTTGGAAAGCATTTGGTAATTTTTGGATGGGCTTCCAAAAATAATATATTAGTGTATTTCTATCTAGTGAAGTTTAAACTAGTCATGAATGATATCAAAAACTGATATGAGTTTGCTTATGACATATCTAATCGATTGTTTGTGCTTATGAAACTTTGTGGTATTTTTTTCTGATTTCATGAAGAGTTTTTTAAGTTTCAGGATAGCTTTCCAGAAAATCTGATAGTAACAAATTTGAATTTTTTTTGGCTTGGTTACGTAGGACAGTAACAGCTTTAGTACCTGAGAAGTTGTTCTGCTAGAGACAAAGCTTTGTTGTGTTTGTTGTCCAACCTTGGAGAGATCCTTGTAAGTTGTTGGAGCTCAAATCAAAGGCTGCTAAATTTTGGGAACACAAGGTTTTGGTGTAATGTATTTTTGATTATGTTCTTTTCTAGACAATGTTGATTATGTGTGCTATTTTATCTGCAATTATAGTGTTCTTGAGTGTGAATGAGATGATGTTGTTAGTGAATATTTGAGTTTTTTTTTTAGTTTTAAGAAGGTGTTTCAAACTTTCATGATAGCTTTCCAGAAAATCATACTAGAACGGGTTTTCAGAAAATAAAATGAAATGTGAACTGTTTTATTAACAAATATAAATATACTTTACCATTTGTGATATTCAGGATGGGTATCTAAAAATCGAATATGAAAATGAGATTACCAAAAACAAATAAAACCACTAAGCCAAGGTGTTATATCTCAAAATGAGTAAGCTTTTAAAAGCAATATAAGCAATTTAGCCGCTGGGCTAAGGAGAATTATACGTTCATGTTTAACACTTAATTTTATTTAACTCTCACTTGTCGGGACATTGTAGGGACTTTATTTCATCTTAAGTGACGAATTATATATTATAAAGTTGGAAAGCATTTGGCAATTTTTGGATAGGCTTCCAGAAATAATACATTAGTGTATTTCTATCTAGTGAAGTTTAAACTAGTCATGAATGATATCAAAAACTGATATGAATTTGCTTATGACATATTTAATTGATTGATTGTGCTTATGAAACTTTGTGGTTTTTTTCTGATTTCAGGAAGAGTTTTTTAAGTTTCATGATAGCTTTCCAGAAAATCTGGAATTAACAAGTTTGATTTTTTTTTGGCTTGGTTACGTAGGACAGTAAAAAAATTTGTACCTGAGAAGTTGTTCTACTAGAGACAAAGCTTTGTTGTGTTTGTTGTCCAACCTTGGAGAGATCCTTGTAAATTGTTGGAGCCCAAATCAAAGGCTGCTAAATTTTGGGAACACATGGTTTTAGTGTAATGTACTTTTGATTATATTCTTTTCTAGACAATGTTGATTATGTGTGGTATTCTATCTGCAATTTCAGTGTTCCTGAGTGTGAATGAGATGAGTTTGTTTGTGCAAATTTGTGGTTTTTTAGTTTTAGTAAGATGTTTCAAACTTTCATGATATCTTTCCAGAAAATTCGATATGTACTAGAACGGGTTTCCATGAAATAAAATGAAATGTGAACATTTTTATTAACAAAGATAAATATACCTTATCTAGGATACCATATGTGATATTCAGGATGGGTTTCCAAAAATCGAATATGAAAATGGGATTACCAAGAACAAATTAAACCACTAAGCCAAGGTGTTATATCTCAAAATGAGTAAGCTTTTAAAGGCAATATAAGCAATTTAGCCGTTGGGCTGAGGATAATTATATGTTCATGTTTAACACTTAATTTTATCTAACTCTCACTTGTGTATCATAAATCTAGGAAGACATTTTTAATGGTCTGGATGGGTTTCCAGAATAGCATATTAGGATTGTTTTCTTTGTAGCAAAGTTGAAACTAGGGAAAGAAGATGAAATGAGATTAAAAACTAAGGATTTGATATCTGCATATATGGTAAGTTTCAAATTGTGATGTTTTCAGACAAAAAGAAAATTTAATATCAAAACAAAATATTAGGATAACAAGTAAAATATTTAGGAATATCTTCTTGAAAAATTAATATTTAATAAGAAAAAATAGGATAGCAAGTCAAAAATGTATATATTAACAAACTTGCATATATATCATGTTTCTTATAGCAAGTAAAATATTTAGGAAGGGTTTCCTGAAAATATTTTATTTTATTAAAAACAATATGGTAGGATATTAATTGAAAAAATAGAATGGACTTCTAGAAAATTTAATATCAGAACAAAATGTTAGGATAGCAAGTAAAATATTGAAGAGGTGCTTCTTAAAAATTGAATATTTAATTAAAGTAAAATGTTAGGATAGCATGTAAAATATTATGGAATAAATTTTTAGGAAAGCAAATAAAATATTTAGGAAGGCCTTCCTGACAATTTAATAAATAATTAAAAATAAAATATATTAGGATAGCAAGTAAAATATTTAGTAAGGACTTCCTTGAAAAATTATAATTAAAAAAAGAAGAAAATGCTAGGATAACAAGTTAAAATTTAAAAAAAAATGGTATGATACTAAGTAAAAAATTAGAATGGGCTTCTAAAAAATTTAATATCAAAACAAAATGTTAGGATAGCAAGTAAAATATTTAAGAGGTGCTTCTTGAAAAATTAATATTTAATAATAAAAATTAGGATATCAAGTGAAAAATGTATATATTAACAAACTTACATATATATCATGTTTCTTATAGAAAGTAAAATATTTAGGAAGAGTTTCCTGAAAATATATTATTTTATTAAAAACAAAATGGTAGGATATTAATTAAAAAAAACAGAATGGGCTTCTATGAAATTTAATATCAAAACAAAATGTTAGGATATCAAGTAAAATATTGAAGAGATGCTTCTAAAAATTTAATATTTAAATAAAATAAAATGTTAGAATAGCAAGTAAAATATCTAGAAAGGGATTGCTGAAAATTTAATAGGTAAAATATTTAGGAATAGCTTCCTAAAATTTTAATATTTGATTAAAAATAAATTTTTAGGAAAGCAAATAAAATATTTAGGAAGGGCTTCCTGACAATTTAATATTTAGGAAAGCAAATAAAATATTTGATCCGGATTCACGTCCACAATATCCACAATGTTCATTCTCTTCTCCCTTCTAGGAGTTCCTTGCAACGATATATTATCAGAGCCAAGCATTTGAATATAAGGCAATCTTGAGACAATCTTTGTTCAGGAGGGCTATCCTAAATTAGAACAAAGTCTTCAAAAACATTTCAAAAAACGAGTAAGACAATCTCTGTTCGGGATGGCTATCCTAAATTTGAACAAAGCCCTCCAAAAAATTCAAAAAGTATACAATGAAAATCTTAAAACAATCTTTGTTCGGGATGACTATCATAAATTTGAACAAAGTCTTACAAAACAATTCAAAAAGAACAGAAGGCAATCTTAAGAAAATCATTGTTCAGGATGGCTATCCTAGATTAGAACAAAATCTTCCAAAACATTAAAAAAACAAGGAAGACAATCTCTATTCAGGATGGCTATCTTGAATTTAAACAATGTCTTCCAAAACCGTCAATGAAAAAAGTCATATATATCATATTTATGTTAGGAAGATCCTACAAATTTCAAATTGTCATAAATATCATATTTATGTTAGGAAGATCCTACAAATTTCAAATTGTTTTGGAAGGTTTAATACATAATTAGGAACACTATATCATGAATAGTATAAGAAATTATAAATTCATTAAAAACCATACAAAAAGGTGTGAAATGATTTACATATTGTGTTCCAAACACAAGATAACCAACTCTCATCCAATTTCAAGATTAACTTTGTAAAATTATTTGCTTTGACTACCATATGATTCATATATGGCATCCACATGTATTATATATACTTTATACATGAAAACTTGTTGTAGCATCAATTGTTTCTGAAGATCTAATTTGTCCCTTGATGTTTCTCTCTTCTTTGTTTGGAAAATGTCCAAGAACACCAAGATTTCCATCCAATACATAAACGATCAAGCTTGTGTCCACGTAAAAATCCACATTTGAAATTGTTTGTGAGATAATTGATTCAACTTAGCATTGTTGCACCAAATAACTAAAAATCTCATGTGGCATCTACAGCTGGGTTTCACATCATAGTTCAAAAACCTGATTTGATATCTGCATTTTTTGGTAAGTTTCAGACTGTGATGTACAGTTTTGTTTTGGAAGGTTTAATATATAATTAGGAAAGCTATCCTGAACAGAACAATTGGTGCCACAGCTTTAGCAAGTGAAGTAGAAAGCAAACCACTTCACGCGCCTGGCTCAAGAACAATACACCCATGCACGAGTTCTGAATACATCACCACAAAGCTGATATTTGCAATGTAAATAACATGCGTCCTGTGGCTTAACCCCATCATCCTGGCTGGGGAGTGGGAGCCAACAAGTATACAAATTTACCCTTGTTGCTGAACACTTTTGTCACTAATGGCTTCCTGATCCAATCAAACAACAGAAGAAATATGAGATTGTGAAATTCAAATTGAACACCTTATTCTAAGTGAATAAATTATGCATTCATGTTCCTTATGTATACGTGGCTAACTTTAGAATATTTTGGAAGAGTTATTACGTATTTATGAAAGATATCTTGAATAGTCCAAGAAAAAAAAACTCCCTTTGCAAATTGGCAATGAGTGTCGTTGCCTCTTTTCACAATCGTATTTACTACTACACAGTCTAAAACTACATAACAAAAATATTCATCATTTTTATTACCTCACGCGAGATGACATTGCTTCTGGGATCACCAGGCAGCTCCTTAAAAAAGGAGTGGTCCCAGTTAAACTCTTCGAGCTTCCGTATGATCTAGCACCGCCTTCATCAACTGCTCCTATCATGTGATTCTGCAGATCCTTTGCTAAGGAATCGGTTTCCGAAGCAGTTACCGGCGGCTGAGAGGAAGACGAATCCGGAGGAGATTCAATTTAACAGAAGGGAGAAGGAGAAGAAGAAGATCGGGAATGGATTAATCGAAAGTCTGGGCGGAGAGAAAGACAAAAGGGGATTTTGAAGAGGAGAAACTGAAGAGATAACACGTAGATGATGACGCCAGAGATAATGGCAGAAGAAATGACCAACGGCGGAGATGGCGATGGATATGAATCACGTCGGAGATGATGATATCAGAGATGAGAGACAAAGAGTCGGAGACGACGAGATTGGGATTTTGATTTTTTAAAGTTAATTAATTAGAGAAAGAAATGGGCATATGGGTAAATGATCCCATTAATGAAACCTATTTTTGTGACTTTACACCTTGAGTGCTAGTTTGGTAACAAAAACTTGGTTTGGTGTTATTTTGGTCATTTTCTCTATTTATTATTCATAATCATTAATTGTCATATATACGTTAATCATATTAGATAATTCCGTAGCTTTTATTTAAGAAATGTGCAAAAATATTTTTTTGTACACTATTTATCGATTTGGTAATTAGTTTGACAAAAAAAAAATAATATAAATTAAGATGAATGAAAATTCTGAATTTATTTTCATAGTGACACGTGGATACAGAATAATGTTGTATGTTTCACAATTAATATATAATAGATTTTGGAAATTATCAGAACTTTTTTTATTCAAACCTTTTAAACAGGTTCTTCTTAATGGAAGATTAAAACACAACCATAAACATATTATTGTCTAAATATTTTTTAATAAATATAAGAAAATGTTCTTGAAGAAAATATAGAAAATTGTTAATCACAATATCTTAGAATTTTTATCTTTTAAAAAAACATATCTTAGACCTTTTAAAATCAAAAATATCGTGATTCTAATTTCTTACAAGGTAAAATATACAACAGTTTCTTATTCAAAACTACACGTTATTTTATGACCTGGACAAAATATACCACAACCGAGAGTGAATAAAGGGTGCAGTTCTTATTTTTAAAAATAGATGGCTTAGTTCGTAGTAACATAAAACTAGTGGGATCAGATTAGAAATAAAATTATTGTTTAGTCTTCTCCTTGAGAAGCGTTTTGACCATTGACCTCTGACCTTAGTTCGGCGACGCATATCGTCGAACACCTCATCTGCCACTCCTTCCTCAAGCCAATCTCTTCCCTTTCACTTCACCCGATTCAGACCTCCTCTATTACACCACTCGACAATGTTCCGGAGTCTCATAGGAATCTTCAAACTCCGTCCTCGTAACCATGCCCTCGTAAAGCTTCTCTCTTCTGTGTTTTGTTCTGCTTTTATTGGATTAAAAGGATGCAACTTTAGTGTGGTTTTCTTGATCTCTGTAATGATTTACTTTTTGCAGATACACTTTCGTTCGTTTTCATCTTCCTTTACCACTCCATATCTGTTACTCGGCACTACGTTAAAGAACAATCTTCCTGACGGCAGTGACGTCAGAGATGTCCTCTTGTTTGATCCGACAAAAGAAGAGATGCTCACAGTTCCCAACATAACATTCCCCGAAGACCTCGCTGGCTCGAGACATATAGGAAATGCACGTGGGTGGGGAATATTCTCTAACGACCACGACCGTACACTATGTATAAGCGACATTTACAGTTCCTTGGATCCCAAGTCAACAACAACCCTCACAACGGTTCCTCTGCCTTCGCTTGTCGCTGTGCACTCTAACCAAACAAACGCTATCTGGAACGTGGCGATGTCTTCTTCGCCTAGCAATCAAGACTGTGTTGTGGCCATAAAGCTGTTGGATAGACAGCTTAGTCTGTGTAGACCGCATAGTGACATGCGTTGGACTAACGTTGGAGAGATTCTTGCTGAGTGTAACCTGCAGAAGCTGGAGAACTCAAGTCTGATGTATTCGAAGAGGGAGCGTAGATTTTACTTGCCTGGTCCTGGAGGCAACTCGTTGTACTCGTGGGATCTCCATTTGAAGAAGAACAAAGTCCCTAGCTTCCATGAGTTGATGTTCAAAGACCTTCCTGAGTTGGATGATTCTGAGTGGAAGCTTTTGGGTTGGTGTTGCAGGACCGAACACTTGGTTGAGTTAGCCTCCAGTGGCGATCGTTTTCTTGTCAAATGGTATATTATAGTCAAAAGAAGGCAGCTCGATCATAACCAAAACAATTTTCCTGTAATTATTTCGGTTTAGACAGTGCCTAGCGATTTCTTGAACATTAGTATATTATATATAGTATACAGTGACAAAAAGTATATTATATATAGTATATACAGTCTAGTTACTATGATGTTTTCATGGATATTTTTCAGTGTTTTATACTGTTTCTTGGTGTGCACGCAGGTATGCACAGCGCTTCTTCTCGTCGAGTCATGAAGGAGGTAGCTACACCACAAGAAGGTTCATGGTGTTTAGAGAGAAGAAGATGACGGAAGGAAGATACATGCATTACACCGAGGACATTGGAGATGTGTGCATATTTATTTCAATGAGTGAGGCTTTCTGCGTTGGGGCCAGTTCTTGTTCCGGTCTCAAACCTAACTCCATATACTTTATAGGTCATGGGTTTGGTATTTACAATATAGCTGATACGACAATCCATCATTTTCAAGCTCCTGAAGGCGCACCGACGTCTTTCAAAGACCCTTACTGGCTTCCTCCATCTCGTGTATAGTGAGGCCCATACCACCATTGGTGTCCAAATACTAGCCAGGGGTTTATATCTATGATTCCACATGTGTCTATCTCTGAAATTCAATATTATGCTTTTATCTTCTCTTTTTATAGTGAAAAAGGAGCAAAATAATGTATGAGTTGGGTGTGCATATTGTCTACTTTTGTTGTAGTCTCAACTATTTTTTTTTTCGTATTCGTGCAATCAAACACATCAATTTGTAAACATTATATCAGCTCAAAAAGAAGCTAAAAGAGTTCATTCACCAAACACTAAAATGTGTAGGAAAAGGGAGAAAGAAAGTAGAATGAGAAAGGAGGGGTCCATGACTCAAATCACTTTCAAAAGGAAAGCAAACCCACATGATCTTGCTTCCGGATATATATTGAAAACACACTTCTCTTCGTTATCCTTTCATTTTCTGTTTGTTATTTTTTTTGGGTAAAATTCTGTTTGTTATTTTAGCCATGATACTTTTCATTTTATAGCGTATGTCTTCTTATATTTTCAATTAATTAAAAAACTTGTGAAATGAATCTACAATTAATTATGGTTTGTANTATTTTTTTTGGGTAAAATTCTGTTTGTTATTTTAGCCATGATACTTTTCATTTTATAGCGTATGTCTTCTTATATTTTCAATTAATTAAAAAAAATTGTGAAATGAATCTACAATTAATTAAGGTTTGTTGTCTTCACAGTAAATGAGCGTTTGGAGTTAATTCGAAGTAAAACCTTGATCTTCTCATACTCTATATATTTAGTTGAACCAACATTGGTTTTACTCAGTCGAAATAACATTGGTCTTATCTTGCACTAGGGGGACCAGCTTGGCTTCACGACCGTATCCATCAAGAAGCTTCAAGACAAGACTAATTTTCTTTCCTTTAAGATTGTGTCTGTGTCTATTGTTTCATTGCATTTTGTTGTAATTTGGTGCTTGCACCCTCCCTTTGTTACTCTCTATCAGACGATCAAAAAAAATAAAAGAGAACGCATGATATCATATACAGTATAANTCTCATACTCTATATATTTAGTTGAACCAACATTGGTTTTACTCAGTCGAAATAACATTGGTAGTATTAATCTTATTTATCAAGGTTATTTTAAAATAGATTTTCAAAATAAAACAGAACGCATGATATCATATACAGTATAATTCATTGAAAATGTTACGAACTATGTCATCAAAGTGTCGACTATTTCTTATTGAATTGACTTTGATGGCACTCAATGACATCAAAAAGAAAAAAAGTTACACCAGATAAAAGACAATAGGAAAAACACAAATTGCAAAGATGATAAGTTGGTTCTAATAGCTGTTATGTGGGTTTGAAACCGAACTAGTATTTTATTAAGTGGTTCCAAGTTGTGTATATTAACAATTATAACACGAACATTTTTACTATATAACATTATTTCTCAATTTTTGAGTTACAATCTAATATTGGTAACGAAGTATTTATTTATAGCGACAAAGCACCTATAAGGATACTTGGTGATGCTATACATGACTCAAAGAATATGATAAGATGACGCATAATTAGTCCGCGACTACTCAGGAGAAACTAGAAATATTTCAACTATCTGCTTAATGTCTTTTTTTTCATGGTATCTTAAATAAAGACTTAACTTGATGAAATGTGGAAAGTGAAATCTGTGGTGATAATAATGCCGTAATGGAGACCAAATGATGCTATAACATGTGTCTACCCTTAAGCACCCAGCCTAGATGAACCACATTGTGCATTTTACAACTGAAATTTATATAAGATAGTATAAAAACTAGAGGAAAAGAAGAAGAAGAAGAATAAATAATTGAAAGCTTTAATGCGAGGAAGAGGGGTCCCCTCAAATGTAGTAGACGATGGATCCAAAAGGTAAAGTACATTCACATTCAATCGTTGGGTGCAATTATTCATTCCATCTATTTGAAACCGTCTCATCGCCATCTAGAAAAAGAAAAACAAATTCTGTTATATTTCTTTGCTTTTTTTTGTTGAGAAAGGGCCTTATATTTCTTACTTAAATATATGTTATTTCACCTTCATTTTTCCCTTCATTTGTTTGTTTATATAATGGTTTTATTCAAATGATTCTACATCTTCGTATGGTTTATGTTCTATTTCAAACGAATATTTCTTTTAAAGGAATATATACCAAGCTTTTAAATTTTACTTTTGATATTATATTTTGT